>JAGDQP010026772.1:0-25596 GCA_022664845.1 Lepisma saccharinum
GGAGAAATTGAATCTCCTTGCCTTACCCCTTTTCCAACTTTAAATTTTTCACTGTCTTGATGCAGCCTAATGACAGAAGTGGCAGTCGAGTAAATGTTTCGCAGTAACTTGATGTATGCACTTTCGATGCCTTGATGTTCAAGTGATTTAAGTACTGCTGACAAGGAGACCGAATCGAAAGCCTTTTCAAAATCTATGAATCCAAAACATAGTGGAAGTTCATATTCATTAGCCCTTTCCATAACTTCATTCAATGTTTGTATGTGGTCCATTGTGCTAAATCCACGACGAAATCTGGCTTGTTTCCTTCCCTGATTAAAATCTAAGTCTCGTTCAATACTATTCAAAATAACTTTGGTGAACATTTTGTATAGGACTGACAGTAAACTAATTGGTCTGTAGTTTTCGACGCGTTCCTTGTCCTCTTTCTTGTACAACAAAATGATAACGGCATTGTTCCAACTTCTGGGTATTTCTTTCTTCCTCAGGCACATCGAGAATAATTTAGCAAGTTCCTCTTTAATTTTTTCACCTCCCCATTTAAACATCTCTGCTGTGAGTCCATCTTCTCCTGGTGATTTTCCGTTCTTCATCCCTCGAAGTACTTTATCCACTTCTTCTTTCATTACGTCTGGGACATGAACATCATTTTCTTCTAAGTCTTTATTTCCTAGTTCTTCCTCGGAGTAGTACAATTCTGTGTAGAAATTTTCAAATATGTTAATAATTTCTTCCTTATTTCGTGTTACGGTCCCGTCTGGTCTCTTAACTGCAATTATTTGCTTTTTCCCTATCATGAGCTGCTGTTTGGCTTTCTTCAGGCTCTTGTTTTCCTCGATTGTATTTCTAACAAGATTTTCGTTATATCTTCGTACATCCTCTCTTATTTTGTTTCTTACGGTTTTATTTATTTCTATGTACTCAATCCTCTTTATGCAATTTTCCTCTTCTTTCATTTCCCTTCTTTTCTTCATCAAGAGTTTAGTTTCTTCTGAGATTTTGCTCTCTTTTTTCTTTGTGGTACCTGCTATCTCCTCGGCTGTTTCTCTTATTATCTCAGTCAGTATTTTACTTCTGCTATCGATGTCTTCTTCATCCTCTAACTCTTCCAAGGCGCTGAATCTGTTGCTTAGTTCTATCTCGAATGTCTGTCTGTGTTTTCCAAGATTTTCCAGATCAAAAACTGACGGTTTTCCTCTGATAAACTTCTTTCTCTCTAGTCTAGTATTTAGTTTCAGCTAACATCTCACCATCCTATGATCACTCGAGATTTTGAAACTGTTTAGAACAGACACGTCTTGCACAATTACCCTGTTATTTGATAGAACGTAGTCTATTTCGTTTTTGGTTCCATTTGGGCCTTTCCATGTCCACTTCCTCTGGGGTGGTTTCTTGAAAAATGTATTGGAAATAGACAGTTGGCTTCTGAAAATTCCAGTAACTTCTCTCCTCTCTTGTTTCTTTTGCCAAATCCAAAGTTTACCACTTTCGTGTCACTGCTCTGCTTGGTTCCTACTTTCGCATTGAAGTCTCCCATTACAATCTAAAATCCCACTACTATCCAAAATCTTCTGTATCTCCTCGTATAGGTCATCGACTTCCTCCTCCGGGTGCGAGGTTGTTGGAGCATACACTTGTATAATTTCCATACTGTATCTCTTGTTAATCTTTATTACTACCCGTGCGATTCTATCTGAAGTTCCTTCAATTTCTGTGATTCGTGACTTCAGGTCTTTATTAATTATAAAGCCAACGCCTGTTGCTTTTCCAGTTTCTGTTCCATTGAAGTAGAACGTGTGCCCTGACGATAGTTCCAACTGTTCTTTCTTTCTTCCTCCACACTTCTGATAGTCCTATGATGTCCCACTTCATCCTCTTGAGTTCATTCTGCAATTCTTCTAATCTGTCCTCTCCTGCAAGTGAGTTACAGTTGAGGGTCGCCACGTATAGGTCCGTTCGAGTTGCCGTGTCGCTGTACTGGCAGCCTACAGTCCAAACCCAGGCATTTTGACCCTCTGACTTCCTGCAGGACTGACCGCTGCCGTTGCCAGCTGCATTCCGTCCTCCGGGCAATGAGGTCCTCCGAGTTTGTTTTTTGCTTGTACCATCATATGTAAAGAAAGGAGGGGTGCTGACATTTGACTAACCACGCTGTCAGCTAATGCGGTGAGCAGCACATCCATGTTCGTTCGCCAAGCAGTTGCTTGGGTACTAACAGGCCCCACGATGTGAACGTATGGATTGGACATTAGGCGTCTACCCCGGTCGGTTCCCTTAAGTCTCAGCAAGAGGAATTAAGGGGTCTCCTCCCAGTTAGTGGCAGAAGCCTTTTGGGGCGACAGTCCCGGTTTCCCGGCCCAGGAATTCGTATTCAAATTTATTTATGGCCTTCAGGAAAGTTTGACTCACACTTCATTTGTCATGTGATTAATCTAGCTTAAGCGTAATCAACTGTACCTAACATATTTGAAAGCATCCATTACCATATTTTATAGCAGCCAACTTTCTGTATAGGCACACACGATTCAAATTTATTTATGGCCCTGAGACAACTTTGACTCACGATGATCTTCAAAATATTACAAACGTGCTTGATGTATACTTTTGTTGTTGGGGGTCGGGCAACATGTTGATTTTTCAATGGCACATAGGTTATATTTATAGAAATCAAACGAGGGATTTGAACCCGGCACGCTGTTTAAGCGGCTATGGGTAAGATAAAAAATTAGCTTTGGTTTATATATTAATTAAAAATACGTATGCCACAGCCCAAATTAGCCTTAGGGCTCTATATAATTGACATGAAACGAGAATAAGAACAATTGAAATACAGAACATCCATTTAAATAATAATAGTAATAATAATAATACTTCTTTTTTTAAAAAAATAACATCTAGAGATTTACAAGTAATAGTGTCCCAACTCAAATACGTTTAGCTAACAATTTGCCGAGCGCTTAGCTAATTGTTTAAGAAAGGCCAACTGTCGGGAGTTTAATGAATGCAACGCAAACATTTTTTGTGCCGGACCAAACTCTGGTGTTGCTTAAAAGCAACCTAGCACAACTACAACTGATAAACTAGTATGTTATTTAACTTAATATTTTTGTAACAGCCCTAAACTTGGACATTGTACCTATAGTACATGTGCGTGTAAGAGAGTTCCTATTTTCCTCTTTTTTAAATAAGTTTTGAACGTCAATATTTTTTATGCATGTCTATGTCTGACAAACATTGAGAGAATTTGTTAAACTATACTCTTGAAACAATCTTGTTAATATATTTGAGTAGTATGCTTTGGAACATATTTTAAAGATATTTAATAGAAAACTTGATTTTTTCTATTAGAAGGTATAACGGCCTAAAAATTTCATTTCACCAAAATTTAATGTTTTGTTGTACAAGCTTTGAAACACATTTTAAACATATTTTGTAGAAAATATTTTTTCAAAATTTTGTTTTTTTTTCTGAAATTTTGACGAGTTCAGAAGGTATGAGGGACTACAAATTTCATTCCACCAACATTTAATATGTTGTTGAACAACCATTGAAATACATTTTAAACGTATTTTGTAGAAAAGTTTTTGAGATTGTTATTTTGATTAACATATTTTCAAAATTGATGTTCTGCGCATGCGCGAAGATTGAACTAGGTTTTATAAAAGCACTAACTGAACGCAAAAACCCTCAGTTTACCTTTGAAAGCTGAAGGTGACGGACGTAAACTACCTTCTGGAGTCTACCTGAGTTATTCTACAAGTTTGAACTTGTTTGAAAGCAAATTGATACTTCATTTTCGATAAAGTTTATTCTTTATATTCGAAGATCACTATATTTGAAAACTGAAGTCCCACTTCATGTTTCGTACTGTGATTGTTTTTCTTTGAAGAAGTGTAATGCTACCTAGTTCATTTTTTGTGCTGTGACTGCTTTTTGTAAACAAGAAGAGAGAAATAGTATCTACTTTATTCTTGTGCTGTGATTCTACTTTTGTGAACAGGAAGTTAATGTGTGTATACTGTTTACAGCAACAACGTTTTGATTATCTCCAATCAACTTAGAATAAAATTTGAGTAAAGAATTCTACTATCTGAGGATAAGAAGAATGGATTGCACCACCGGACTTACTGCTGCCGTTTATATCGTTTTGACGGAGAAGGCAAAAGTATTCGCCGACCCTGAGTCCATGTACGATGCCAGGGTGAACTTATGCCGCTTAGCCGTGCAGGGAACACTCACTAGAAATGCAGGTAACCTTCTCAACTTTTTGTTTCAACTTCTGCTTCTATCCAAGTCTGATTTCAACAAGTTCTTTGGTGCAAGTCTTCATGCAAATGAATTAGTACAATTAGGTGACGCTGGCTTTTTTGACTACCCGCCTCTAACACTAGACTTGCTTTCCAGCATTACATGTTATTGACTGATCCCATTGACGCGAACAATGGAAGAATGCTTCAGCCACATCTTGCTTTTCTCTTTTGTTTCATTCCGGTTGTGAGAGATGATATTCAAGAAGTATATGTTTCTATGAATTCAGATGATTCATTGAATATTGTCCCTCACAGCCGCGAGTACTCCCTCTCCTTTGGAGATTCATTTCCTGTTTCTACTATGACTTCAATGCCTGTTTCAACAACTTCATCCTGTACGTCTACTACTAGTTCTGCAGGGAACAACATCCATAACTACGGCAAGACCAATCTGCAGTCCTATACCTTCTACTTCATTTACTCCTCCTTCACCTATTACTTCTACTTCAACATTTGTTGAAAATGAAGATACTTTTTCTTGCGATACGAACTCCATTTTTTCGCCTGAGGGTAATCAAATATGTGACCAAGCGTACGATTATTATGAGGGTTGGGGTACTGAATTAAGTCCTAAGACGGAAGAAAAAGTATTGAATACAATTAGTGAAGTTGAAAAAGATATATTAATTAATCAGGAAAATGTGAATTAAGAGATAGTGCAACAGGGAACAGGGGCGTATTACTTTCAAATTATAGGTGAACGCGTGCGCGGATTAGGTAAATTTCCAGTAAAAAGTAGGGAAATCTCCATACGTGCGAAAGCCAGATTCTCTAGGTTAAAACCGGCTGGCTAATCAGTTGAGAAACTTTTTCAATTTGCACTGGATAATTTATTATTTAATGTTGATCCACAATCCTGGGTCATATTTAGTATTGAACGTAGCAATGACGTCAACGGGAAAGACATCTTCATTCCGTGACGTAGAAGAATCCATTTAACTACCGATCATATTTTAAGTTCGATTGAGAATGTTCTCAATTCGAATGAATATTTCCTATTAACCGATAGTGTAATCATTAAGGCTAACATATCCGACCCTATTCGCGGACAAGGTGAAAGGCAAAAACGGAATAATGATAAATATTTACCTCTGGAGGAGTACTTACTAGCACACATTATTCCAGCGCCTAAATTGGGAGCCAACCCGTACGATTATTTACCAAGAGCTTTAATTATAGCTGAGAAGAGAGCACTTTCTGAGTATAGAAAGGAAGAACCTAAGAATTGGGAACAGGAAGCTAAAGCTCTTTGTAAACGAGCAAATATTAATATTTCAAGTTTGGGTGGGAGTATTGATGATTTTGATGAATTTCAAGATTATTATGGTAATCGATTCCAGATTGTAGTATATGCATTAAAACCAGCAACTCGAGACCCTGAGGTGATTTATAGTGGTAATGTGCAAACCAAAAACAAATTATTCTTGTTTTATCATGAGCAGCATTTTGACGTTATTGAGACTATTACTGAATTTTTAAGACAAGGAGGTTATTGCAGCTAAGGTTTGAAATCATTTGTTGAACGTAGATTTCATAAGTGTGAATACCTTTGCGAACATTGCGAGGAGTACCATAATTTTGAAACTTCTGACAATAAGAGAGCCATTACTTGTAATAGTTGTTTAAGGACGTTCCCCTCGCAATCATGCCCGCCGGGTCGTCGAGCGGTGTGCGGCGGTAGGCTATCGACTCAACGGTCCCGGGTTCGAGTCCCGGCAGGGGCATGGATTTTAACACTTAACAGCTAAAAGGCAAATCGTGACGGGTCGAAGTCCAAAGTTACTAAACTGGCCCATATAAAAAATAAAGTTTACCAAAGTTTTACCCTCGCAATCATGCTATAATAACCAATGCACGAAGGCGAGGGGAAAACCTGTATGTTGCTATGTTAAACTGTTTCAACAGTGTGGTGTAAAGGTTGATACCCGAAAAAGAAAAAGTAATAACCCTCATGTATGTGGAGATCGATTTTGCAGTATCTGCAAGTTGTACATTAATGAGAATCATTTCTGTTTCGTACAAAAGACGAAACCGAAACCGAAACCTGAAACTAATTTTTGCTATATAGTGTATGACATTGAGACCATGCTACTCAATGAGAACGAAAAAGGTGAACGTGAACACCGGCCAAACCTAATATGCGCCTCACACTGCTGTTTTAAATGTAAGAACCACATGGAGGAGAATTACAAATGTTTTCATTGCGGTAATTCACAAGGTGAAAGATACTTTGTGTTTTACAATATTGAAAGCTTTGTAAAGGATGTTCTCCAACAAGATCGTAAGTTTAATACTGTAGTTTGTTTGGCGCATAACGCCGCAAAATTTGATTCCGTATTTGTTGCACGTGCACTCATTGAAAAGGAAAAAATCACTCCTCAAATAATAACCTAAGGTGCGAAAATTATTCAGATAATTGTACGTAATATAACTTTCGAAGATACATATTTATTTATGTCCGTGAAATTATCTAAATTACCAGCTACCATTTGATTAGCTGAAAGTTTAAAGAAGGGAGATTTCCCGTTTTTGCTAAATACTGAAGACAATCAAAATTATAATGGACTATGGACAAAACTTGAACTTTTTGATGATGAAGGAAAATCAGAAAGTGAACGCGAAGCTTTCAAGGGTTGGCATGGGGATTGTGTGCAAAAAGACCTTACCTTTAACTTACAACGTGAAATGCTAGAATACTGCAGGAACGATGTTCATATATTGTGCGAGGCGGTCATTAAGTTCTCAGACTTAATTGAACAAAAAAGACTGAAGGGATACAGCGTTTTCAAGTAAGTACTATTGATGCGTGCTCGATGGAATGTCTTCGCTGTTTGTATTTAGAAGAGAAAAGTATTCCAGTGATTCCCCCATTCGGATATCGAGAACGTAACCCCCAGAGTAAGATGGTTAAAATACATGGAATTCATAGGAAATGATGTTTCTATTCATACGGCTGAAAACGAAGATGAAGTTCAATTTGGACGAATCAAAGTGGACGGGTACGATAAGAAACAACATACTGCCTATGAATTTTATGGATGTTTTTGGCATGGTCATTCATGCATTAAGCAAGGTCGCCACGTGCCTCTCAATGACACGAGTGGCGAAACATTAAATAACCGAGATATTGGGACAAGGAGGAGAAAGAAATATTCAGAAACTTGTGGTCTAAAGCTTGTAGAAATCTATGAGTGTGATTGGGATCGATAAGTCAAGGAAAATCCACATATTCGGCAATTTATTAAAGATCACTGTAAAAATATTGAATTTAGATTAGTGCCTAAAGACTCTTTCAAGGGAGGTAGGTAGGACTGAAGATTCCAGATCTCTCTATGAGTGTCCTCAAGACGAATTTATTCGTTATGTCGACATATGTAGTTTGTATCCATATGTCATGAAAAAGAAACCACTCCCGATTGGTAAGCCTACCATTTATCGAGGGAAAGCATGTCCTGATCTCAAGCAAATTCACGGGGTTGTTTTCTGCAAGGTTCTTCCTCCTCAAGATCTTACTATTCCTTTCCTTCCGTATAATGCGAATGGACGCCTTGTATTCGGCCTCTGTCGTACTTGTATGGAGGAAATGAATAGTAATGATTATAACTATACTGTTGACCAACGCTGTTTCACCTTCACATTTTGCACTCCTGAATTGCATGAGAGTATGAAGAAAGGCTATACCGTTCTTGATACTTATGAAATTTATGAGTTTAAGATGAAAGAGGAGTTATTTGAACATTATGTTAATATCTTCTTGCACGTGAAACAGGAAGCTTCTGGTTTTCCTTCTCACTGTAGTAGTGAGGAAGAAAAGCAGAAGTATATTGAGAAGTATGCTCAGCATGAAGGTATACAACTTAATCCTGATAACATAAGTAAAAACCCTGGTTTGCGCTATATCACAAAACTCTTTTTAAATTCTCTGTTTGGGAAGTGAGGACAGAGAACTGATTTAGCACAGACCAGGGTAGTTAATGATGATAAGTCGTTCTTGGACATTCTCCCAACACCTCACTTTGAAATGCAAAATGTACTTCTGATTGGAGAAGATGCCTTGGTAGTAGCATACAGGGATTTAGAAAATGTAAATAATTCTAATTCCTTTCCTAAAGTTATCTTGTCAGCCTTTATTTCATCATGGGCTAGATTAAAATTATATGGTTTATTGGAAAAAGTGGGAATAGAAAATGCTATTTACTCTGATACAGATTCTATCTTCCACAGACAAAACAGAAATCAAACTCCACTGCTTCCTACAGGGAACTACTTAGAAGATCTGACTAATGAAGTCAAAGAGGGGTTGGAGATCCCTATTTTCATTGGGTTAGAGCCAAAGAATTATTCGTATAACGAGAGGGAAAATAAGAATGGGAATATTGAACCCACTTTCAAAATTCGGGGAATCACTTTAAATTGTCGTGGGCGTCAAATTGTCAATTTTGATCATTTTGCAAATTTAGTCAAACCCTAGACCATGTATTAGTAGACGAAGCACCTTATGAGACCTGCCGTAAGGTAACGGTCCAAGTAGTTCTCTTTCGCCACGCTAAAAAGTCGTTAGTGTCGTTTTTTCTCCTTTTCGTGACAAAACTACTATTGTAGAAGTTTTCGGGGTGAAAATGACCAAACTCCACTAGAAGGGATAAAAAGGAGAGAAAAGGACTGATCCATGTTTGTGGTCAAACGACCTTTTCTTTGTAAATGACTTTAGAGAAACAGCATGGGGTGATGGTGTAGCTGTATGCAGAGAACACACTCTGGTCATTTTTCTCCTGCTGTAGGGGATTTTTCAGAATCAAGGTCTGTTACGTTATCATGCACGTTCGGTGTTTTTCGTTTATGCTGTTCACAAGTTTGTGGGAAGCGTGAGATGGAAAGCCCCAGCAAGATTAGTTCGACATTTTTAGATGACTAAGGATTTTCTTAATAAAATCAGATTCATAGAAAAAAGATGTTGATTACGGAATATATTTATGGCACACACAAAGAACTTACACAATCACTTTTTAAACATTCATAACTTGGACTACAGTCTTATACTAGAATAACAGCAAAATACAAAAAACCGCAGTTGATGACGTATTCATAAACATACGATATTATAAATGGACTAGTCTGTCTCCGGCAGTCATTTTCTTACCTATTATTGACTTATAGCTATCATCATCACAACACCAAAATAACGCTTCCGCAACGTACCCGTAGTAATTTCACTTCAGGTTTTCGAGAATTTGAGATTGTTTTTGAAGTACTGAGGACGAGGTTATTGTAAATTATTAATTTCTGTTCCTAATTATTTCTAAGCTGTTGTGGAATATTCTTGCCAGTTTTCAGCCTTTTAGGATAACGTGAAATACATTCCGATTTTCGGGGTTGGACTATGCTACTTAAGTGCATATTTTCGTCGTTCATGTGGAGTATTTTAAAATTTTGATTTCTTCCGAAATTCCAAACGGACCATGCAAATTTAAGTTTTCGAGACTAAGAAGATTTTTTAAATCCAACAAACATACGAATTTTAGCTATCTAATCCAACATTAATTTTTTCCGGAATTCTATCTGTCTACCCCGCCGGGAAGTTAATTTTCGATACCCGGAGTTATTCGGGTACTTCATGATACAATTGCATTTATAAAACTTTTCCTGTAATTCCTACCTTCCCAAGAAAATCCTACAGTGCACAAACACCGTATGCGTTTGTTTTCTCGGTATTCTCCAGTTTTCTCCCACTTTCCACATTCCACCAAATCATCCATCCAGCCTGAACAAAAGTTGCCTAAAGACTTTAAATAAAAATTCAATTCAATAACAGATGAGAAGATAATTTTGTTTGCAAATGAGACTAGCATCATCGTTAAAGGGAAAGATATCAATAACTTGCTTACAAATAGTACTAAAATATATCAAACTAAACATTGGTTCGTCAAGAATCATATGGTAGTAGTAAATAACACAAAAACACAACACGTATCTTCAATACGAAAGCAATGATCAGCAATAAAATATATAAAAAATCTAGTGCCTTACTTAAATTTGAACATAGGCACAAAAACTCTTTTTGTAAGGAATGACAATAGAAGAAAAACTTAAATGGAACGGAACACACACATAATGCTAGTAAAAATCACTGTTTGCTCTGAATATACTAAAGAAAGCACTAATTACTAACATATTATTCAGTCCACAAGCTTCTAATCTCGCGATGAATATCAAGAAAGTTGAAAGTGAACGGTAATTGAAAAGAGATGACTATTCAATGTCCTTAGAGCGGAAAGAGAGTCCATTTTTTAGAGTGAAATTTTCTATCGAGAAGTGTGGATTTCAACGAAACGCTCTGGCTTTGGATGGAAAATGTGCTCTTTCTAGATAGAATTCGTATGCTTCTGGATGGAAATTATTCTTCAAACTTGAAAGAGCGATTTAGAGCGGTTTATTTCTCATCTTGTTAGAATGATTCAAAATGCATCATGGGGTAAATTTTGTTCTCCGCCATTTGTTGCTGCGAAGGTTATCGAAACACAAAGCCATACTGTGAAATTTATCTCGTTGCGTTTAATTTGAAATGAGAACAGAAAACTTGAAAACTTTTCTCAGTGACAAAAATATACCAGAAGACGTCAGGAGTAAGATATGTACAAGAAATCTTTGAACGTTATTCGCAAGTACCCGACGAGATGAAGAAAAAAAGAAAAGTCGAAAGCGTACTCTCAAAATTGGCCCTTTCGCTGAGGGAATAAGTCGCGTTAGATAGCTGGTGTATAGGTACAGGGTTCTAATTTCCCCGAGACTGCTTTTTTAAAACTCTTTTTCATTCATAAGTACATTACTTTTCTTTCTTGCCACTTATGAATAAATATTCACTTTTACATCTTTTTATATTTTCAACATTTTATTGCTCTTTGGTCCCTGTGTCGCCTCCAGGCGACATGAAATTCAACAGTCCTTCAATCCCAGGAGAAAAAAGTTTTGCGAAATTTACTTTTTCTTTATGAATTCTCATTACTACCTTCGTTGATGTAAAAAATACCAGTTTTGAATTTCTAGGTCACGTGGTTTATTCAGATTTGTCAAATTATCCAAATTTCGAATATTTTTGAAAATCTCTAAATATTTAACTTCAAATTCATAAACAAATCACATAATGGTAGAAAAAAATAATTTTGAAATAATATCCTAACCATGTCTGGACGACAAAAACTGTTATCTTCTCGAAAAGTCAAATTCTCACTACGCTCCTTCAGACCATAATAACTCAAACATCACCAAACATTTTTTCTACTTAACTCCAACCTTGTTCTCAAAATAGGAACAGCTAACAACAGAAAGTACCATTGCGCTTTCACAAAATAATTATTTGTTATTGTTGTGTTTCATGTCACCTCAAGAAGACGCTGAGGCTGAAGGTGTTTAATTTTTTTCTGGGACCGAAAACTTCATGTGAACAGATGAAAATTTATCTAAAAAAATTTTACATTCCCTCAGAGAGAGCTACCATAGATCCTATTGTTTTTCGAGGGGAAATTTCTCATCTTTTCTCCGATGAAAATCCACTCCAAAATGGTCCCTCTTTTCGCTCTCAAAAGATGAAATATTCTGCTCAAATCGAGCGGGATTCCGCTCTTTGAATTTAGTGTATACAGAACGGTAATATTTTATGGCTGCGAAATTTGGTATACGGGTCCTGGAAGATGAACATAAATAAAGTGTGTTTGAAAATAAGGTTTTGAGGAACATAGAGACGAAACGGGACGAGATGACCGGAGAATTGAGAAGACTGCATAATGAAAACTTCTTCAGACTACGATTGAGCCATGTTTTAAATAATGAAAGTACAGCTGAGATAGACCGGTCATGTGGAGCGCATTTGGGAAAACAAGGATTATATTCCATGGTGGTTGGTTATTCAGAGGGAAAGGGGCCATTGGGAAGACCTAGACGTCATTGGAAGGGCAATATTAGAAATTATTCATGAGGTGGGTGTTCGTGATAAAAACTGGCTTGATCTTGCCCTAGATAGAATACAATGGTGAACTTGCGAGTTTCATATGCCATAGATGAACTTCCGACTTCCATTATTTAGTTCATTAATTAAATGTTTTGGCCCACAGCACTGTTGCTCAGAGTGAGATATATTAGCGTTCTTTAAGACCTTTCTTTAACAATATGAGTTAACAGGTATAGAATACCTTTCTGTAACTTTCTTTAACTTGTCAATATAGAATATATAAGCTACAATTAAGAAAATACTACATAAGTATCAAGATGCTACTTGCAGTTTCACATAACAAACTTGAAATCAACTGTTACATAAATATACGACTTCTCAATATCTAAAATCACAGGACATGAACTTTTCAATGTTATAAAAGGAACCAGCAATTAATAGCTTACTTAAAAACTTTTTAAAGTTTGATCTGATTTAATATTTTTTTACATATTCAGGCAGCTTATTATAACATGTAATGCTTCTATGCATTATTGACTTTGCATATAGCTGAGTTCGTTGTCTGTTTACATACAATTTTTCATTGTTTCTGGTAAAATACCTGTCCACATCACTATTCTTCGAACATTGCAGTTCCCTTGATATTTGTAAGATTTCTTGAATGAATATACAGGGGACTGTCAGAATATTCAATTTCGCGAAAAAAAATTCTGCAAGAAGCAAGATGAGGGCTGTTAGTAACTATCCTAACAATTCTCTTCTGAATCTTAAAAATTCAAAAAAGTTTTGTTGATGATCCCCAGAATGCAATACCATATTTTGTAAGGGAATAAAATGTAGCATAGTAAAATGATAAAATTGTCGATTGGGTTAAAATGGAAATTAGAAAACGATAAGTTCTTCCCACGTGAGTTTATTGTCAATAAAGATGACTAAAAATTGTACTTTCAGAGAATTCGCATACTGAATTATTGATGATTATA
This sequence comes from Lepisma saccharinum, assembly GCA_022664845.1. Lineage (NCBI taxonomy): Eukaryota > Metazoa > Arthropoda > Insecta > Zygentoma > Lepismatidae > Lepisma > Lepisma saccharinum. Next base: position 13,239 of record JAGDQP010026772.1, read on the forward strand.
TCTGGTGTGATACCTGAATTGTGGCAAGTGTACGTGCAATGTTACCGCTTTTCTAGCGTGTGAGGGGCTTTTAATTTAAAGATTTCGGAAGGTAATTATAAAAAAGAGGAACCGAGTGGCCGTGGTTCAGTGGTAGAGCGTTGGTTTAGGATTTGGGAGGTTCTGGGATAGATTCCAGCGGCCGACCATTCTAACTGTGGTTTTCCAGGTTTTTATCTCAGTCATACTAGGTAACTCCTGTGATGGTACCTACAAAATAGGCCCTGTCCATTTACCTTCCAGCATCCTGCTTTAAATTCCATAGACCCAATGTTCTACTGAAGGAAAATAAATCAGAGAAGCAGAAATTGAGGCCATATATAATCCGCGAAAAAGGTATATTGAGTACAAAGAAAGAGAAAACGTAAAACTGAAAAGAATTTTTATTCCGCAATTCTCAATCATTTGACTATGGGTTTTTAAAAGCTGTAGGTCTATATTTGATTTTGAACCGGAACTCTATTTGCAAGAACTTTTAACGCAATAAATCTTTATGCCATCTTCAGCTCTCATATAGCAAGACTTTTATTTGGCACAACCAACGTAAAGAAAGGGACACATGTTTAACAGACAAGGAAGGAGAAAAGTTTTGATGTTATTTTGACTGCTTTCAACTTTCAAGGAAGCACGGTGTTCCAGGTTTCTCAGACTCTGGATGACCCTTCCGGAGTTAAGAAATATATTACGTCTCTCCTGTCACTTGTTAACCGCAAAGAGGGCGAGGAAGTGACCAGAGGAAAAGTGAATTTCTGTTCATTTTGTTGTTTCTTTCTCGCGACAGTAGAGATCAGAAAAATTCGTTAGAATTAGTCTAAGTTTATTTTTCGCAGTGATAGATGGCAGTGTGAGAAATCAGTACGGCTCCTTATATGGATACGCTTACTCTATACCTATATACTCAATGGTCAAACATAATTATGAAAAGAAAATCATTAGTAATTTTAATGGTATCTATAGGAAGTCAGGATTCAAAATTATATCTTGGCCAGAAACAAAAACGCATCAAAATATTGCAAGTAAGCGTAAATTTCATAATGAATTTGGAACTCTTCCTTTCGGCCATAAAAGAAAAAGACTTAACAACTGTTAGTTCATTTCTCTTCTGTCGCTGGCTCATAATGCTTCTCTTCCTTCATCGTGCAACTATCCTTTTTCAGGTCCCAGCAGAGCTGGAAAAAGTTTTTTGAAAATATATTATTAATTCATCGTCAAACGATGTTCTCTAGTGATTTTAAGGAAATAGTTAGGTGCTATGGTGCTGTGATACCTAAATTATCTAGTCAGATAAGTAATATACGATTTCATTTTGCAATTCCTGATGTGAATACTTTTGAAATTCAGGATAATTCACTATTAATTCTCGATAATCTTATGACTGAAACTAATGATGACGTTTCCAAATTTTCACAAAATTTGCACATCATAAGAATCTAAGTGTTATTTTTATAGTTCAAAATTTATTTCCTAAAGAAAAATATGCACGTGATATATCATTAAACGTCCATTATATCATTGCGTTCAAAGATCCTAGAGATAAATTAGAAATACAATATTTACCAAAGGCAAGTTATGCCACAATATAGTAAAGATGTAATTCAAGTGTTTGAAAATGCTACTGCTGAACCTCATTCGTATTTACTTTTTGATTTAACTCAGTCTACACCGGACGCTCTACGTCTTGGTACAAATATATTTCCAGATGAAACCATGTTCATCTATGCACATGTAAAAGACATGAATAAACCAATCCAGGTCAGTTGATATCAAGATGTCAAGCATAAAACATCATCTGAATGAGCTCCGTGCAATTTGTAAATGTAAAAATAAGAAGCGTAAAGCATAAGTTCAGAATGCACCTGGTGGTGTTATTCGAACTATTGCACAAGTAGGTAAAAATGTTTTAAATGCTAACTTTTAACTTTCTCCTCGTCAGAAGCAAAGGTTGCGTCAACATAAGAAGACATTACGTGCACTCTCTCTCAAACGATCAAGTTTAAAAAGAAACTCAAACTATTAATGCAAAAAGGTGGTGCTTTTCTGCCTTTATTATTAGCTCCAATCTTAAGTGCAGTGGCTGGAAGTTCATTTAATCGATAATATGTCTTCGCAATTTCAAAAAATGGTACTCATTCTAGAAAATGCAGGTGTGCAAATGTATTCCACTATGAAGTCTGTAAGGTCGAATCAAACACGTTTGGATAATGAAATAGATGAAATTTTAAAACGAAGTGATCTTTCTACGGAAGAGTAATGGACAATGTATTAGCAAGCATTACATCGTTATTTAGAATATACTCCACAATCTCAGAAACCAAATGTTTTAACCGTTTACAGTTCCGAATCTTCAAATATGTTACCCATGATTCAGTATATTATTAGTTCAGTACCAAGATCATTTGCTAAAACGACTCAAGTATTATTAAATATCCTGCAGGTTTCCAATCATATCAGTTGGGATCAAACTGGCTCAGTATCCATAGATAAAGTAATTCCAGGTTAAATATTATTGCTCATATCAATGACTCGAAAGACTCCTAGAAATCCAATTTGCATTCAAGATTTTAAAGAATTGTTACAAAATATTAATATTCCCTTAGAATTAGTTAATTTTCAATTTGGCGCCGGTTCTACTAAAATAGTAAAGCATAAGAATACTGTTCGTAAAGTAGCAAACAAAAAGAAGAATTCTAGTAAAGTAATAGTAAAGAAAAAGAAGAATAGTGTTAGTCAAGGAATAAAGAAACGTTTTTAAAAAATATAGAGAATACAAGTTTTAAAATGTCACTTCATAAAATTTATTATGCGTATGCACATTCAAATTCTTTAGGTAGTATCTCGAAAATAAAAAAACTGGTCTTTCTAAAAAAAGTAAAAAATGGTTAGCTTCACAAGATACATACACTTTACATACTTCTGTACGTAAACATTTTCCCCGTAAAAAATATTGCTAATGCGCCTAATGAACTAGTACAAATGGATTTAGCAGATATGCAAAACGTATCAAAATATAATGATGGATATCAATATATTTTATGTAGTATAGATGCTTTTAGTCGTTATGACGTTTGTGTTCTAGTTAAAAATAAAACGGGTCCTGTCATGGCAAAAGCAATAGAATCAATATTCAGTAAAAGAAAATTACCTCTACTTCATTGTCAAACTGATTTAGGAACAGAATTTTATAATCATGTAAAACGTGTTTTTCAAACATATCAAGTGAATCATTATAGTGTACATTCTGAAATTAAGGCTGCTTTCGTACAACGCTATATTCGCACTTTGAAGGAAAAATATATAAATACTTTACTGCTGAAAATACTTATCGTTATATTGATATTTTGCAAGATCTTGTAAACATTTATAATCATAGGAAAATTTCTTGCATTCAATATGCACCTGTAGAAATAAATGATTCTAATGTTAATGGAATTTGGAAAAGATTATACGGACAAGAAAGTTAAGCAGAAATGTAAATTTGAAGTGGGAGATTAATTCAAGTCAGTAGATATAAACATAAATTGGAAAAAGGATATTTACCGAAATGGTCTCGTGAAATATTTATTGTGGATCATTGTATTCAAAGTAATCCAATAAGTTATAAAATTCGAGATTGGAATGGTGAACTTATAACAGGTTCATTTTATCAACAGGAATTACAAAAAGTATTTGTAGGAGAACAGAAAATTTATTTAATTGAAAAAGTATTAAAATGTAGAAAAGGTTTGATATATGTCAAATGGTTACGTTATCCATCTTCTATCAATAGTTGGGTTCAACAAAAATCAGTTCAGTCATAAACATGCTGTCTCAAGAAGAAGCCGATAAGTTTTATCTTACCTTACCATCAAATGTTTGCAATAATATTTTTGAAAATAAAACAAGTTCGTATACTACGAAACTTTATCAGCCAATTCATTTAACGGTAAATTGGGTGGTAGGTTTAAGTGGACTTTCTATTCCGTGGAGTTTTTGTAATATCCAAAAAGAAGAACAAGTTATTATTCAAACAGGGGATTAAAATATAGTAGAAAATACTATAACATTTCCAGCTGGATATTATGAATCAATACATTGAGTTTTATATTTTACTCGTAGGACTTTACCTAAACAAATGTGAAAAGAATATGACGAAAAAGAAAATGTACATACATTTAACGATAGTAGTATTCTTAATAAAATGTTTCATGATGTAGAAATTATTAGTGTTGACCGCATGATCAGTGATGAACCTGTAGTAATAGAAGAAAATCCTATCATTATCCAATATGAGGAAAGTAGAGACAAAGTTTATATTTCTCATAAACCAAGTCCTAAACGTGAATATCTTCTCGCGATGAGTCCAGGTTTGCAAAATATTTTAGGATTTAGTAATAATTTTACAGTGAATACGCGTATAGTTCACTTTTATCATTTGAATCCGAAAAAGAAACCAGTTTCTAAATGTTCCAGCACCTTTTCACACAAATCTTGATTATCTTATTCCTTGAGAAATAAATGTTTGTATTGATATTGTAAAAGATCAACCTGTTTATGGGAAGCTAATTCGAAAATTTGGAATTCAAAATTATCATTACTTAACAATAAAATATTTTATTTTTATTGTTCATAATATGTTAAAGTTGAAAAAAATATTTTGATACTCTTCAAGTAGACTTAAATGATGTGCATGGGGAAAAGTTACCATTTCAATTTGGAAATTCAATCGTGACACTACATTTTAAAAGAAAATGATTTCTGAAAGTAGTGAAGATAGTTTTTACATTACACTTACTTCTAATGGAAGTATTCAAAGCTATTCTAATAATAGTCCAACACATTTTTTCAATATTCTTAAAAATCGAATACATTTAAATGATTCGTGGATGGTAGGATTAAGTGAAATTCATATTCCCTTAACGTGTGATAATGTTATTTCTGGTCAAAATATAATATGGTATGATAATGAAAAACATAAAATAGCAGAAGGATATTATTCCACCGTTCAACAATTGTTAGATGAATTGAATAAAATAAATTCAAGTATAAAATTTGAATATTCAAACATTGTCACTGTACACGTTGATGATAGTATAAAATCTTTACGTTTATCATCTATATTAGCATTACAATTAGGTTTTGAACCTAATATTAATATTTTAAAAGATAGTCATATTCCTAAGCAGCCATTTTTAGACATTGGATATCCCCATCAAGTGTTTGTTTATACAGATATTATTCAACCTGAGTTTGTAGGTGATACAAAAGCACCTCTTTTACGAATTGTAGATATGACCGATAATAATCATGGAAAAGTACAAACCATAACTTTTCAGAATGTGCATTATTTTCCACTTGCATAACTTTCATTTGACACTGTAGAAAGACTACTAAAAGACCACGCAGACCGAAATTTACCATTCGCATTGGGAAAAATTGACCGTAACACTTCACTTTAAGCGCTAATCAAAATGAAAACCTATACAGTTATGCATAGAGGTAAAGGTATACCTTACTTCGCAGGACCTGTTTATCAACGGTTACACGGGATTTGGAGTTTATTTCGCGGCTGGTTTCGATTTGCTATGCCATTCCTTAAACAAGGATCAAAAGCAGTACGCCCACAAGCTTTACAAACTGGAATACAAGTTGCGGGGGATATGCTGGAAAACGGACCTATTAAGGAATCTGTAAAAACACGAGTTCGCGAAGCAGGAACATCTTTAAGAACGAAAGCTGAAAATAAAGTCAGTCAGTTGCTGCAAAATTACCACTGACTAGAGTTGAAACAAGAGTACATACTAGTCCTGCAAATGTTGATTCCTATAATCTTGATAATATATTTCTTGGAAATGTGCCAAAGGGTCTCATTATAGGTTTTACGGCAAATACTGCATTCAATGGAAAATACCATAAAAATCCCTTCCACTTTGAAACTTTTAATATTAATAAGTTGCAAGTACAAGTTGGTTCAAAATTTTATCCTCCCACCCCTCTTACTCGGGATTATTCTAATCAACTATACGTTCAAAGTTGTCATACCCTGTTCTCTGGAACTGGTATATTTCATGAAAATGTAAGTCATACAATCACATATTCTGATTACCCTCATGGATATACTATTAATGCTTTTAATCTTTCTCCTACTAATACTTTACATGATTCTACATGGGATGTTATTAAGGATTCTTCCGTTAATATCCGAATTGGGCTCAGTCAAAATCCTGCACAATCTATTTCATGTATTATTAACGCTCAATTTGATTCCCTTATACAGATCGATAAGGATCGAAATGTATATATGGATCATGCCATGTAAAATTTAGTTTAGTTTACGATCAACCATGAGAACTGTCGTACACTTTTCATCCTTCGATGATAATGAAGAAAATAATTTCATAGTCAATTAGCCATAGTTCATGCAGATAGCAATAATTTTCAAAGTTGGATGACAATAATTATTTAAGCCAGCAAGTATTTGGTCTAAAGTGGATAGAAGGCGAAGTTGAATACAGCGAAGTTAAAAACATAGTTACCAAGTATACCTCGCACAGTCATTGTGTATTCACTCAGGCAAAGCACGGCAAATTTATCTAGTCTCTTCTACAAAGAACAGTAATTAATTTGGAAGACATACACTGTCCAAAATACAATGCGTTATCATTTCCATCACAAAATTGTGTTCATCATCTTCATCAGTTTTCAACATTTCGTTGTGCTTTAAAAGAAGCATCAGTGTACGCATACTATATAACTTATTATCATTTACATTCTTTTATTCTACCTGAAAACAGAACAGTGTATGAACCAACACCAATAAGTGAAAGTGAACGTGATTCTAATGTGGACTGATCAAATCTTAAAAATTGTGCTTCAGGATTGTACTAGTGCAACTTCGCTTACTGGAATTTATTCAGTGGACACTTTACCAAAACAAGTTGAATTTGAGGCACTTATAGTAAATTTGAGTGCCTCAAATTCCCCGGGAACTCACTGGACTGCCATATATATTAATAAACATTGGCGAGGCCAATATTTTGATAGCTTTCGAAATAATCCTACTAAACCAATTGAAATTGTTTAAAAACGGAATTGCAAATTGTATCATGTAAATAAAATTCAAATTCAACACGAAGAATCAATTTCATTGCGGACTACTCTGTATTGTATTTATTTATTTCAGTGTGCGAGAAAAAATATAATTTCTTTTTGCATACAACCAATCTTCAGAAAAACAATGAGATTGTAAAATCTCTTGTAAAAATATTATAAAACGAAAAGAAAAATGAAAATAAAGTTTTTTCGTATAAAGGTAAAACCAAATATTTTATTTTTTAAAAAAAAAATCCGTAAAAGAAAACAAAAACGGTAGAGTGTACATAAATATATTTATTTTATAATTAGTTGTAAGATGGTTCAAAATGTGAAAGACAAAAAGTTAATAATGAAGGCAGCAGAAGGCAGCTTAAGTTAAATAGTAAGTATTACTCAATATTGTGCAACATAAGTTCTAGGACAACACAAAAAAATAATTTTATATAGAATTTAAAAATCTTTCAAACAGAAAAAATCCTGTAAACATCAAGAGGACAGAAAGAATTCATGAACACCTGCTATGGGCAAATATCAAAAGAAACATATTCTATCTTGTTTAGAACATCAAAGAATATTTCTCTTCTCCAGAGCAACAAAGAATGCGAAACAGTAAAGGTATATCAAATGTCAATGTCTATGTTAAAGTATTAAAAATTTCAATCAATTGGCGCCACGTCAATCAGACACCAGACATAAGAAAACCTCCTCCCATACTGTACAACTGCAATACAACTTGTTCTCCCCTCCCCGAGCAGCACAATTGCGATACAAAGAAAAACTACGCGTCGCCTAATATCAAACAAACTCTGCACATGCGCCAGACATCGAAAGATATAACTGGACAAACTTAGTTGAGCACTGAATCTTCTATGTGTAAGTCATATCAACTGCGTGCTTCGCGATCACGGTGAATGTATTCTCCGTCAAAATAATGAAACCTACCTATAAATGAATCAGAGTCCTGAATAAAAATCCATATACTACTTGAAATGCAATCTAATATGGTGCGTTCCACACTTTCCGCAATACCAGGTTTCGTGGTGACGACAACGGGTCCTACCGTCGGTTGCGAGTTGGCGATCAAAGCGGGACGGTGGGGGTAAAAAAATAATAAAATGTCGGCGGGAAAATTTATAAAAAATATTAAAAAATCATTGATTGATACATGTCTTCTCCATTATTATATATACGGCGTCCATAATTCAGGAGGATATCCCCCACCCCCTAGCACCTCTATCGACCACCACCAGCCTGCTTGATACATTCCTATAGGCCATAAAACCGGTTTCAAACTGTATAAAGTTTACATGTCTTCTACTTACAAAATATTCCTGTTTCTCTGTAAGTCACAAAGCAAACAAATTTAGACTGTATAATTTCTATTTGGCGAGTGTTCTTCCCTGTATTAGGATGCTACTACTGCAGCATATTCTAACCTGGACCGAACATACGCCGTATATAAAATTTTTAGAATATTAATATTTAAAAAATCACTTCCTAATGTCATTACAAATCCTAGGTTCCTGTGAGCTTCACTAATAATACGCTTAATGTGCATATCAAACGAGAGGGTTTTCCTGATCAAGAAAACTCTTTTTAAAGAATTTAGGTAGCACAGTGCTTTGCCTTAAAATAACTTGTTCAACTTGAAAAGACACTGTTTAGGAGTTAAGCTTCATGTCGGTTGAATGATTACAGTAAATTCTACAGGGTATCAAAGAAGATAGTAAAAAATTGAAATCAGGCGTTTTTTTTTTAAATCGACTTCTGGACGAAGTATTACTTGTTCATATATCATACAATATTCAACTAACACAAAGTGATCTTCTGATGAATAAGCCTAATGTGAAATATAGGTAGAGCATTTTCTTCCTCTGCTGTATGTTTGGTGTTCCCATTTACCCCTTGTTCCTCTTTACCCCAATTTCCCTTAAATTGAAATGTCCGGTTTTTAGAAAATTTAGAGTTGGCAACCCTAATTAACACAACTATTTTATTAGAGAGTATCGCCGTCGGACTTTTAAACGAAAGTCGAGTCAACAACGCGTCATTACTGACTTTTTACGTAACACGTGAACTTAAATACAGCTTAAGAAATATATTTGTCAAGTCGCCTCGGCAGCCTGGTGGTTAAGGCGTCAGCTTGTTAAACCAAAAGGGCCAGGTTTGAGTCCCGGCGGGGGTAACAACTTTTTTCTTTCAAAATATATTTTCATATGTTAATATCTGTTTTTAATATAATTGTTTTCTTGCACTTTGCGTAGATTATTTTAAATTAGTGACCATACGAACGTGGAGGTTAGGTAAGATTAGGTGCGGTCATGTATCTGTACACTCTTTGTTCTTGACGTAACTTCCGTTCAAAATTCCGACAGCGATACGCTCGTCTATTTTATACAGTTAATGTTTTCATTACTTTTATTCGTTTTCATTAAATATGAGAATGAAAAAGAAACTGAAATGCATTCCAGTGAGGCTATAATTAACTTGTAGGCTTAATTTTTGTTTAAAAAAAATGTGGGAAAATTCGATTTTTTCGGTATAAAATGAAACTTGAACTTGCTCTGAACACAACCAACCACCCACCCACCCACCCCTAGTTGACAGTAGAAACAAACGTAACTAATAAATCCATTTTCATCGGTCAATTACGACATGAAGAAAGACCTACCTGTTTTTTGTTGATTTTTAAGTAAGTTATTGCTTCTCTTAAACGACTAAGAGCCGGGTGGGTTGCGTAGCTTGTGTGTGTGTGTGGTTGTGTGTGTGTATGTGAGAGAGAGAGAGAGAGGGAGTTTGAGGACCAAGATCAAAATAACAAGAATTGATGAATGAACCATTGAAAACAAATACGACAAGCTTTCTTCTGCCAGGCAAAATACACACGCTTCACAACTGATAACGTGATTACTTTAGGGAGGGGGGATGATTGTTTTATTTATGACCTTTAGGCATCTAAGGTTCAGGCCGTGATAGGGGAGGGGAAATTATTCGGGAAGGTATCGGCCAGGACCTGTGTTAAAAGTGCCTGGTGTAACTGAGCAAAAATCTCAGTCAGGATGGTCGGCCGCTGGAATCGAACTCACGACCTCCCGAGTGCTACGCCAACTCTCTACGTGTGTTTACTCTCAGCGGGTTTGTTATCTCACACAGCACAAGTACGTCCATACGAAATCCACAGGACGTCCCGGCAGGATATCAGGAAGTCCCAGGGACGTCGTAAGTAGATCACTGACAGCCGAAGAACGTCCCTGGGTCATCCCTATGTCCGCTTAAGTTCCCGAAAACGGGACCATCCCGCAAGATTCCAATGGGACGTCAGAGGGAATCCCGAAAAATATTTATGGGAAGCTTACGGGAAGAATTTAGGCATCCTTTTGGACATTTTATGGCTCTCTTTATGACACTTTGCGGGAAGTCCGCAGGACATCCCAGTAAGTGATTTGTGGGATTTCAGCTGCATTTTTACTTGACGTACAATATATGAATCAAGTAAGGGACAGGAGAGGCAGAGCTGAAACCGGGCTGCTTTTGGTGACCAGTCTGTGAACTCTGAAAAATTTTAGAGTTCACAGACCGATCACCAAAAGTACCCCGGTTTCAGCTCTGTAAAGCATCCAGTCCATGGTACCTCTGAAAGAAACAATGTTCAAACGCAAGGAAATAATTAAAACTACTGCGCCCTCCGGATCCCAAGCGTAGACCAGGTCCAAAACCTGACTCGTTTCAGATCTAGTAAGAGGGGTTATAATGGCATTTTTGACCTCTGATGGAATAAAAAGAAGAATTTTAAGTACAAACTGTCTTAAACCCGACCTGCTTCGGAGGCTATAAAAGTTCCTCACCTTACGAAAAGATTACGGAATACTGTAATTAATGAGTGACTACGTGTATATTCCGTTTACTTCTATCCTTCACTAACATGTTCTTGCTAGTATTACCTTTAAAAAAATGCAGCTGGAACAGGTTTCTTTACGGATTATCATTACTATGGAAAACAATATACACTCCTGTCGAGATGCTTTGAGCTGATGGAAATACTTGCGTATTACGTATACATATTAGCGTGTTCACACGCACAGCTCTACAGTTAAACCAGGAAACTAAAATAATTGTTTCCATATAAATCGGTACATAAGAAGTGACTTCTGAAAATGAAACAAGACATATGTACAGTATACAAAAATTTATACTTAATCGCCACTACAAATTCTTTACCCTGTGGTAAGTTTTAAAAACTATGTGTGTTAACATGTTCACAACTCAATAGTTCAGCGCACCGTAAATTTCACTGCACACCCCGACCTTCAGGTCCACTTGAATTTTCTTCAGAAACCCGTAATTTTCTAGCGGCTCTTTCTTTGGCATGTCTCAGCCAGCTCCGGGCCTTGATATGTCATCTTCGGTAGCGTCTTTCGTGTTGCCATGCTTCCTCACAGCTCCTGTAAAATATTTTTCAGTTATGTAATTCAATGTAAAATGAATATGTATAAAGTACAAAAATAAAATTAAATATATTAGGAACGCTGGTTCGTGGTTGGTCCTAGTTATGATTTACAAGAATAAATATAAAGAATTAGAAAACGCTGTTCAGCAAAAAAAGCTTTAACTGTAAACATCCTTAGTACACTAGCACGGTTTGCATCATTCTGCAAATGAAGCTTAAGAGGATATATCAGGGAAGGCAGTTTTGCGATTTAGCTCCCACGCGATTTATCACCTACTTCAATATTTGGACAACAGATGGCACAGTTGTAATTCAAATTCCCGGAAATTCCCTATGCAGGGAAATTTCCCTCTCCCTACAGAAGTGCTTTCTTACTAAGTGAGTGTGCTGGCTGCGGTACTACAGGGTGAAGGAAACTTGTAACATCAGCCCCACGACAGCTTCAAAACTTTCTTCCTCCCTCCCCTTTCACCTTCCTCTAAAGGAAAACAAAGAATCCAACGCCAGCAGCGAAGAATCTTTACGAAGGAAGGAATACCCCCTGAAAAAAGGTTCAGATCAACCAAAAACATTTGCAGCTCTTCCGTTTGTTGTTGACAATAATTTTAAAGAAGACTGAAAAAATCGAAGGACTAGGCCATCGCTTTCCCTTTGCTTTCTTATTTATAAAGCAGAAGCACCTTCATGGCTAAATGGTCGCGCGTTCGATTTCAAATGAAGACACCAACTTCAAAAATATGAACTCGGATAGTGGTTCGAATCAGGAAGTTACTAGTACTTCAGCTTTGAGGGTTAGGATTT
>JAGDQP010026773.1:0-24761 GCA_022664845.1 Lepisma saccharinum
GTAAACTTTGCAGAAGAAAAAATGAAGGTTGCAATATGTTTGAATGCTATATTATTTTTCGGAACTGTATTGAGTTTTATTTTTATCAAACATTTCAATGTTAGCTAATTTAACTGGCATTACTTTTTTTTTCCAAAATTGCAAAATTTTACCAGCACATGTGAGTGAGTTTACATAAAATTCAATTATTAAGCATTAGAGAAAATGTAATGAAATATTTTTCAATTTCAGCTATTCACAGTCTAGGTACAAGTAATGAGAAAAGTGAAGGAGCCTAATTATTCAACTAATTTTTCGATAACAGTGAACTATCTCTATATCAGTTCTAAAGGTCTCACTTACAAAAAAGTTTGCTCTACAAAACAGATGTGTATTAGAAAAGTTCTCATTTTTCCGATTAAGTAAAACTTTTAAAGTCAATAGTAATTTTTTACCATATGTCCTACCATTGTCAAAAAATGCATTCGTGACTACTAGCTTTCGTTCCGGACTCATAAGATCTCATGTGCAAGAAACAAGTATCCCACCTCACATGCCTATACAAGGATTTAGTGAAAGTTGCATATTTTAAACAATTTATACATTCTGGTATGCAACAGCAACATTCGTGTGCATAAATAAACGCCGGAGTTAACACTCGGCCAGTGCTCGTTCCCTAAGTAAAGAATTCTGCCTGGAAGACTTGGCAACACTACAGAGTTCCAGACATGAGATGCAACGAAGTGCTGCGTTATGTCTGGACGCTGAAAAAGTGTGATAAAAGCTGCATATTATGTGAGTGAAACAATGCAATAGAAAAGAATTTGTGGTTCAAGTAAATCACCAAGCTTCAAGAATTTCCAGGAACTCAAAAGTAGGACGACATTCAAGGATATTTCCAACAAGAAATTAGTAATATATGAATCTTTTTCGGCTGATGAGAAGCAAGAGGCAGTAAATGTATATCTGATTTTATATCCTATTAGAAGTACAGGATATATTACTAGCGCCAAATTGCAATATCAATATGTTTTGATATCTTTATTGTGTAGAGTAAAATAACATTTTGCATTATACGCAATTTCCCTGCATTATATACTAATAGACAACAGTACTCTGGAGGAAGGAAATATAACCTGACCGAATGCGGATTGTTGTGCAGTACGGAATCGTTAACGTTTGCTGACTATCGCCTGATACGCATCACCAACTCGGTTTAAATAAATATATTCTTTGTGGGCTCAATAGAAATCTTACTCAAACTCAAATTAAGGAAAATTTTACTAATTTGTATATATTTACTTAAGTGTAGTAGTAGTAGGGTATGTGTAGGATATGTTTTCGGATCATAAAGAGTTACAGCAAATATAAGAAAGAAGTACTAATTGCAAAAAAAATGCATCATATAATTACGAAAAAATGTTACGTCAATTTGCTAGAGTTTATTCAAAGTGGAGAAGATAGAAAATTAATTCAACACGAAGGTATGAATTAAAAAGGCATTGCACTAAACTCAAGTAGTCACTTAAAATATATACGCTTAAAATTATACAGACGACGTAAGTTGCTTCATAAAATGGTACGAAAATAGTACAAGTGTAGTATTGTTAGCCAAATGTAAAGTAAATATTGTCGAAAAGTTGACGCATAAAAGTAAATGTAAATATATTGAAAGTTTGTGTAATAAGAATTACATATAATCTCGCAGATGTGCCAAAGAAAGCAAATCATATGGAAAGATAGGATACAAGGAAACATTTTTAGCTTAATACATACCGGATATGTGGTAAAAGCAAAAACAGAAACGATATTAGTGTTTATGAGAAACTTGATTACATTCCGTCAAATAACGTAGATTACAATATGCTAGTATTGTGCAATCTACGAATAAATAAGCTTGTTTTAAATAAAAGAGAATGGAAATCATCGAAAACAAACGTTACGAAAGAACACGATAAAAGATGTACGTAAGCGCAAAAAGAGTTACAACGAAAAGCAATTTTGTTGCACAATCAGTAAAAATTTGTAACATTGATCTCAACGCGTTAAGATTATCCCCACCGGTGATAATATAATTGACGGTATTTTTTTTGCAATTTATTTTGCAAGCCTTTATCAATATTTCCGATGTAATCCTTTTCCTCGTTAATATAGTACTCTATTATTTCATTTTACTACTGCTCTAAAGTATTCAGACACATTCGTGTTTTGTCAAATTTATACCGTTCATAAAATGAAAAGAAACGCATAAACATACACAAGGGTGTAGTATTTTCAAAAATTGATTTTATTCATTGTTCCGTGGTAGCACCACAGCTTTCTATCGGTTAAGTGTGCATAATACCCTTTATACAAGTGGCGTCATAAAGCTCTAAAATGTTAAGTTTTTGCAAACCGTAATAAAGTACTCTAAAGGTGTAAAAGGGTTTAGTTTTATTAAAATACTTAATACATCACTTCTAATAAGCTATTTTACGAAATACAACCTAAAAGAGGCAATTTTCAATATATTGGTCACAAATTATACCTTTTTTTTTAAATGTTGCTCCAAAAACAGTAAACGCAAATTATCGCTCAAATACAGTATCCTCACAAATCTTCAAGTGCTTTGCCTTTTGCAAAGTGTTTCTCGATTATTTCCTTCTATTTGCACACAATGATTTTTATTGCAATTTTAGTACGTTTCTACGACATTCCGGAACTCAAAAAAATCATTATTAGTATCGCCGTTCAACATCCCTCTAATTTCAAATTCCACCTGTGCAATTGCCAGCAAGTGTTTTCCAAAGCTCCAACTTTAAATAGTAACGCTGCTTTCGTCCTAGCGCGAGGCAAAATAAACCTTTCTTTCTCACGGCTCTTCTTACAGGAAAAAAAATAAAAGTGCAAATTAAAAGTCTGCTTGGTATCTTATCAAAGAGTAAGAATAAAACTGTTACAACATCCATCATGCATGTCGGACTACTTATGTTATTTTTCCGGGCTGGCTTTTAATTTCTGCAAGTTCGAAATGTTATGTTATATTTCTATTTACTCCCAATGCTGCAAGATGGATGTAAGTTTTCCCATTCATAAGAAAACCATTCAGAAAATTTGCAGCTAAGGAGGAAACGCCGAGTTTATATAAATGTATATAGTATAGATAAATTGTTGTGGATTTTTATTGTATTGAATATTTATATTTACAATTTACAGTATTAAAATGTAAAAGTTATAATAATGCACAGAGCGATCGGAGATGGAAAAAATAAGAATATTTCCTTTTTTACATAAACATGTCTGATATTTCTTGCCATAAATAGAAACTCTATATAAACAACAATGTAAGAATCCGGATTTTGAACATCTTAAAGTGATCAAAAAATGAAACAAATCTGAACTGAACTAATCGACTACTTAACAATCGACTAATTGTTAAAATATTTTGTTCTAGCTTTCATTTATAAAATGGAAAATAGATTGTAAAGCAGGATCCATAGATGTTTAAATGGCATCAATTAATTTAATTCATAAACGAATGTTATGTCTTTAAAGTCTCAATCAGTTCGGCTACTTAATGCCAACGCATCTAGAGTAAGTACTTTATGTCATATTTGAAGTGATCATATTTAAATAGATTGTCGTGTAAACAACGTGATGAGCAACGAAAGTACACATAGAAAAGTACGTGCAAGGTTTCAGTTTAATCGAAACTGATTTATACAGATGTGTTGTCTGATTACAGGTAACAGACAACACAGAACCTTAGCATGGAAATTTAATCAACCAACATCAGAAATATATGCAGCTTTGAGAAAATGTACACGTTTCTGTTTACGAAAACGTTTACTAGGCTGTGAGTAGGCTACATGAGAGGAAAGTACTACAACACTTCGGGTGGCTTTTCAGGCCGCGCGTGTGCGTTACTTGCGATTTAGCTTTTCTACAGTATTTCTCCCCTACTCCGTGCTCTTCTTGGTTCACGATAATGCGGGTGACACTTTTCTACAGATTGTTCCTACATCAAACTCATTTAGCATACAAAATGCTTCCACGTATATGACGTGTGGCATTTTATTTCCATAATAAGCCTGTTATTTGTGTAGTACACTATTCGAAACTCTTTTGATATTCCATCCTATTTATTCTCTGACTTGACATGTGTTTGCGATTTTATAGTATTTACACTTTTTTGTTACACGTTATATGTTTCCAGCGATCCATGTTCGTGGTATTAGGCGAGCATTATTCTATCCGTACTTTATACGGGGATGATCTCTACACTATTTGATGACTGTATCTGTTTTGACGTGATACCACGGTTTCAAGTACATTGTGCGTTACCATAGTCTGTTACAATTATACAAAATTCATCAATCTATTTTTAAGAAACTGTCTGCTCATTCGGCCTTATTTTCTCAAGATCTCCTGCAGTAACTACGAGGGGAACAACATAGCTATTGGGTTTTGCAAGCATCTATCTGCCGTATAGCTAATTATGTCTAAACCCTGGTTGCTAAGCCAGGAATAAAAGGGAATCATGTTTTCTAGCCACATCTTCTGAGGAAAGGAAGAAAAGGAACATTCCCTTCTGTTTCAACGTTTATATGGTTACCTTTATTTAGCCACTTGCTACCACTCCGTCTTGAACGATAAAATCCTTTTCTTTTTCTTTTCAAATTTCCGTTGGTCTAGTGTCGGAGACATCATATACACTAGTATTCATTGCTCTTGCTGGGTGTACGACGAATCCATTACACACATAATGTGTTAATATTAGTGCGCAGTCGAATTATTACAGCGAGAAACAGACACGTATGACAGTGAATGACGATTGAGACAAAATGGACGTAACGTGATTCTGTGTAACGAAATTCTCTATCAGCAGAAGATGTGAACAGGTTGATGGGCGTGTATTGGGGTCGTGTTAATGATAAGGGATGTTACGGGTGCTGGGTGAATGACGGGTGGGTGAACCAGCAAACCGACATAATAATTGGGTCGCAAACTACCAGTAATTGTATTCAATCTTAAATCTGCTTGTCTTGAATTAACCTGATTCTCGCGGACAAGTGCATTGGAAAAGGCTAACGAGCCCTAAAAGGAATAATGTTTAACCTTGCGATATGTTATGATTTGAGAAGACGTGGATGACTTGCAGTCGTGTTCATAGTTGGTGACAGCTGTCGCGATGAGCGAAGACAAATATATATTTTGTTTATGAAATATTTTTTTTAAATATAGCTTATGAAAAATGAAAGAGAAAAATTCAAATGTATCTTATTGGTGTCAGCATACGTCGGTATTGTTCCTCTGATCTTGTCTGCTGTTGAATCCTTAGTTTGTGGGGAGCGTCCAGGTTTTCGCAGTAGAAGAGCACAGCAATTTCCAAAAGAAACTTGTGAAATTATGTGGTGAGAACCACATCCTCGTGATTATAACGTGTAGAAGTGAGTGGGAAATGACATCTTTCTTCGGCCCGTCCAGCAATTGCCTGAACTCTTAAAATCAATACCTAACCCCCAGCAGGAGAGTCATACCTGGAACCTTCGGGTCGAAGACCTAACGCTTAGCCACCCAAACTAGTAACAAAACCACACATATGAACGGAAATTTGGCACGTGTATTGGCCTTGGGCAAAACGTGTTCTGGTCTCGTTCAAAATGTGTTCGAGTCCACAAAGTAGTTTTGCCAACCAAATTGACCAGTAATGTCCGGCCATCTTAATAAAACCCAGAATGTACATTTTCAATCCCCTAGTAATTAGGTCCCTAACCCCCAAAATAATGAATCTGGAAATATTCAGATTAAGGGGTTCTAGTTGGTAGCACTGGCGGTATTTTGTGTGGTCGATAATCAACAAGCAAACAATGCTATTAAACTCTAAATTTAATTCTGGGACTTTTGGGGCTCTACACAAAAATGTTACAATTCAAAATCCGAAATTGCGATATTTCGATATCATAATTTTTTAATGTGGTGTAAACAGCCAAGTAGTTTTATAGATAATACCAAATTAAACAAAGCTAGCATAATCGACAGTACATTTGAAGACGATTGTTGACTGTATATAAAATTCACAAAGCCGAAAAATGAAACCCGGCAGAAAGTTGAAATTTTGAAGTTGATGTATATATGATGTCTATTAACCGGCTCCGAAATTTCAAAAGCGAATTAAAGATAAATAAACATAAACGTTGCATAACGTACTCCAGTGTGTATAACTCCCAGGATACCAATGGCAACTTGTCGATTGAACTTTGAAAATGTGACATGTAGAGCGAACAGTACTCACATCGTGGTGTTCACCCATTATGTGTTGTCATTGTTCTATTGTTGCAGTTCAAGTGTACTCAATACCATACGAAAGGAACAGTGACAATAGCTGTACTCCGCAGATCGAGGAAATAACTAGTGTCGTATGGGAAATGCATGAAAGCAGAGCATGGGCCTACCTGCTTTGAGGATTTCAACTAGTAAGTAAGATAATAATAATAATAATAACTTAAGGATAATAATACGCAGATTAACAAAGTGAAACGCCGAAATAGGAAACTCTAGGTTGAGTAAATTATGATGCAACGGTAAAGATATGATGATATTATCACGACCTGTTAATAAATCTTTTGATTGACTGACTTGCCCAACTTCGTTACTGACCAGTCATAATATCCGACACAGCTAAGAACGGCATGCAGAATAGTATTAATAAACTGTCCTGCGAAATACGGATTGTTACGTATTACTGATCCTTAATAGACTGGAGTTCAAAGGATTAAGTGATACTAGACTTACGATCAACGATCGAACACGATAATGATCAGTCGATAGGTAGCAATGTCTAAAATACGCCCATAGGCAACTCCGTAGCCCACCACGTATAGAGACAGCCTGCTTTACACTAAATATACACCCGTTGGATCTACGAAACTAATGCCAGATGCATGAGGTAACTATAGGCAGGGTTTCTGTAGAGCGAATAGCGCACAAACATAACATCACTGTGTAGAACTATTGGTACTAGCGAACATTTTACACACACATAATGGCAGTCAATAATCGAATCGACGACTAGCTTTGCATTGGAACCTGGTTATTCGAGTGGTACAGCATGGATAATTAAATATGAGGCACAGATGCTAAGCTAACTTCAACTTAGCAATACATAGTGGGTAGAGTATAGATTGGGAACTGGGTGAGCACGGAAAGCGAAAATGACACTCCTCGATGATCAACTTTGTGCAAGGATCAGTAAAGAAAAGCAATGAAAGTTGTACTAGCCAACACATTACTAAACGGCTTGCGGACATAGTTTCCGGTAAGAAGTACATGACTTGGTGGAATAAATAATAAGAGAATTTGACCAACGATCAAAAACGTCATCGATTCATGCAAAGTGGTATGAACACAAGTAAAGCATTAAATTGCGATAATTAGTCAATATCGAGGCCTACAACTTGTGTACACATGTTTATACCGATTGTCTTTACCGTGTTGTCATTGGATTGCCATAGGACACGATCGAATTGCAATGGATCAATATGACTGGCAGGCAATTTCTATAAAGTGTGTTCATCGACAGAAAAAAAATGATCACAGCACGAATAGGATGGCAGTTTGTGATTCTTCAAGCTTAAATGTAAGTGAAGATTGTATCTTCCAAGGTATAGATCGATGGAGCCTGACATGGTCGTGGCCTGCATTCCACTTGAATATGATGGTCATATTTATAGCAGTATGCCAATGGATAAACTGAGAGAGGATGTTTTGGAGATGTTGGCGTTTTTGAAACATATGGTACTCTATATAACATATTTGTAGGAATGAATCCAGATCAAGATATACGAGTAGACATTTTATACGCACACATATAGTTATATTAGGAAATAATGCCGATTAACAGGCTATCTAGGATGGGCTGTGGACAAAATATTTGTACATGGAGGTTCACTGTTAGCTTTGGAGAAAGATTAAAAATAAAACTCTACGATATAAATTTAAAAAGTTTTTATTGTGCAATTAACAAATACAGTACATGGGGTTAAATATTGCAAGGAGCTCTGCATATGAATAAAAATGGGATAACACCGCTTAATTGTACATAATAGTAGAACTAAACATAGCAGTGATGCAAAACAAAAAACATACACGGGGGCGAAATAATAAAATTACACCTAACAGTGATGCAACAAACATTAAATTAGTGATATAGAAAATACTGTAATAACTCGTAGGATATAATGTTTGTGTTTGGTACAACATTGTGGTGAATATTAGATAATATATTGTTTATGTCGATATATATTAACAATGCTACACAGGGAAGTTGTATAATCACCAGAATTCAACGTTTTCTATCTCATGTACACCAGAAATAAGGTGTCGAGTCATCACAACCCAGCGTTAATAGTTTCAGATAAACAAAGTACTACAACATAACTTCGTCCATCCACTAGGATACAGGGTTTCGTGATACGTAAAACAAAATGATATAAACGAAGGTAGCATAACAAGAAGTTGGTAGGTGTGTTATTTATATAAAAGTCATGATGTCAGCTAATGATGTCTAGGCGCCAAGTTGTATTTTGTGATGTTGTATATAATCCGTACGGAACAGTCGTATATTGTTAAATATCAATATGTTTTAATTTTCGACAATTGTCTGTTGTAAAACAAAATGTCGTATTGCCTGAACTGTATACATTACACGAACATCATTTTCATAAATATATAATTGGTATTAACGATTTGTTTAACTATATATTTATATTTTTTCCTAAATTTCACATATCCTTAAAAATATTTATTTCGTGTTTGCCTATATTGAAATCAACAGCCACATACTCGGTGTGTGTTCATGCTAGAAAATAGATGTACTAGGATAAATGTATATAATAAAGAGACACTACTTTTATAATGTGGTTCATTTCTTTTGATTAACCGAACCATGAAATCCGAATAGAAAAGTCATATATTGTTCCATATCAATGGTGTTAAATTTTCGACGCTTGCGCTGGTGTACAGCGGTATGTCGTTTTTCCTGAGCTCTACCCACGACTCCAAAGTCTGGTTTGAGAAAGATATAATTGGTAATAACCCTATTAACTTATATAATTGTTATTTTCCAATTTACACATTTCCTTAACCATTATTTCCTCTCGTGTTTGCTGAATGAATATAATACAAATAACTTTGATCACATAGTCCCGTTTACCTGTAGCTACTTCCTTTAACTCAAACCAGTAACGCTTCGGGCTAGCACTAATTATTATACTTATTTCCCACCCTGGAGGCAGTTCAACTGACCCAGGTAATCCTTTAGAGGAATCAATGGCTGTTCGTCACTCAGTCTAACGTGGATAATGCTATATGTATCACAGTACAGGAGATGTGTTACACTGACATCACTCATAGTCTAAAACAGATGTACTCGTACTCATGACGAAATAAAGGCAGCACATTGTCATTGCTGAACGAATGATGTGTGTTTTCGGTGTCTATATTACGGTATGTAACAAGAAGTTCACTCCCTTTCAGAGTAACATGTTTTAATCTCCAGGCGAGGAGAATGGGCGAATATATTGATATTCTGTGTTGTGGTAACAACCGTTATTTTCGTAAGATAGCAGCTTTGAGCCCATTTCCCGAACAAAGATTTAAGTATAGCTTTGACGAGAAAAGTAGTCCCTTGTTTCTGTTGATGTTATCATACACCAAATCAAATCCACAATGGTCATAATAATCCCTAATATACACCTGTCGATTGAACTCACTGGGACAATTCTCAGGAAATCAAGAGGGTTCTTGTTTCTTTTTAGAAACATATTTACATACGGACGATACAACTCCACTGACTTCTTCGATTCCCAGATTTCGTAGTTTCGAAAAATTGCATAACCCTGTTTGAAAGCGACATGATGCTCTAATGTGCAGAAAACATCTATTATGTCAAGTTGCTCGTCGGTATGTGCACATTCCTCGGTATATAAATCCTACATACAGGTCCCACAAAGTACAAATATTAGTTCGTTATGCACATTGTACTGTCAAATGGTAGTAGGGGTGAAAATATAGATTATACAAGACCCTTGACATGAGTCGGATTGGGCCTTACAGTTTCTTGACTAGGTAGTCATTACCTATAGATATAGCGAGGTAAAACCGAAACATCGCAATCTCAAAGGACTTGGAAGCATTCGGTTCGACCAAACTTTAATGCATCCTTAAGACGTAATACTTCTTCAGTATCGGAATAATGATTCTGAGCAAAGTTTTCAATTTCCTGGGATGTCTCCACTTATTTGTGCCTCTTACATTCCTATAGGGATACAACGTTAAATTCAAAAGTAGTACGTAAAAACTCCTCACTCGCTATGGTTTCGACCTATAGTCTATTTAGACTACATTTTTATTATCTATTGCCAGGTTCCTGAGTTGACTTATGTTTTGGTGACTAAGATAGTAACACCGATAATATTCATATGCTGTACACGGAAGTTTATCATAAAAAAATGATTTTTCATCTGATCTTCACCACACCGTTCATAGCTTAGCAGCTTAACATTATGTGTATATTCCATATAACGTAGCCACAGTTTAGATTCAATTGCTTGCTTTCATTTAACCAGTGATGTAAATCTAGTTTTGGATAACAGGAATGGTATTGTTTTCCAGAAACTGTGAACGATAACATTGCATAGCATCTGCAGAAATAGTGGAAGTATGAAAATAACATTGAAAACAGCAGGTTTATCTTAGGTAATAGAATAAGAGTAAACGTTAGGATCCGTACGTCGTTTTGACAATATTGTACTAATTGAAGATAAAAGTCGAAAATCTTTTTATGTTTGACACATACCTTGTGTAATATAGTTATAGCTTTTTTATTTTGCTCGGATTTTCTCATTAGATTGTAATGCTCCAGTTCCAGATATAATCTACGTACTTCTGATTACGTAGAGTATTAAAGAAATGTGGCAAATCTCCCTTCCTAATAAATTCGTCTAAACTTAACTTATTTGGTATGTCCACTAATTCAATCCCATAAACAGGAACGTAAGTCTGAATATAATATTATTTATTTTAGTTTCATAAACTTGTGACTACGAGTAATTACATCCGGTATGAAATGCTGCTGCTCGAATATTTCATGTACAACAATTACAGTGTCAAAATTGTGAGCATTACACGACAGGTCAACAAATTTCGTAAACTTCTGTCTTTGGTATAATTCACGTGATATAAACGGTGCCATCTTTAAAATAGAAAGCTACGATAGTTAAAATCATTACACAAAGGTTTTATTGAAAGCTGCCTTCCTGGAAGTGTTTAGGTTCATAAGAAGGATACGTTACACAAATTAAATTACACACCTACACATCTTTACCGTCATCATTGGCATCCAACCGCATTGCCTCTATATCGGAGACAATGTATAATATTTCTTCTACCCGTTTGGGAGTACTCTTCTTAAAGTAACAGGCATGTTATTCATCGATATGCATGAAACATATGTTGCAAAATGTTCTCCGCATACGTGTTCCGACGTTCCATTTCGCCAATCGCGTTTCAAACCAAACTGCACATGAGTTCATATACCTGGGTATGAGTATATATCGTTTTAAGTTTTGCTTTGGTTGGATCTCGATCAAAACATGTCTGATTAGTAACAGTATGGTTACACTTGTCACAATAGCGTTTTTTTAAATGACTTTCAGTATAGGGATGATACGTCATGAATAATCTACAACTGTATTCACAATCCTGAAAACGTAGCTCCATAAAAAGATTGAAACAATAGTCCGAAAACCTCTTACTACCTAAAAATGCGAATAGTGTTTCAATAAGATCATAGTGATAATTTTTATATCATAAATTAATTTTCCTCTCTGCTGTAGGACCACCAAACATTTTTGGTACCGGCGTGTTTTGGAGACACGGCCAAACACAATAATTTGATACCTATTTCCGAAATGCATATGCAATTTACCGACATTGTCTAATCTATCCCCAGTATGTCGGCTTAAATATACCCCTGCATAATAACACAACTCGGGTGCTTTGACACTCCAGTGTTCAGTATAGGTTATCATATATGTTCCTTCAGATGTTCTTTATCCACACCTAGTTTTCCTAACGGTAAGGCTTGGGAAGTCAGTCGGGAACAGAGTCAACTGTAATAATTTCCTTCTGTAAATGTTCTGGTAAATAATTAGAATTTCCACGCCTCCTTTTCCTCGACAAGGACATGTAATATTAACCTGAATGGTAATATTAACAAACAATAAGGATTCCTCGTTGGGGTTTATCACATTTTCTATTCTGCGAAGCACACTTTACAACGTAAGATTTGCTCGTGATTCAAAATGTGTGTATGCTGGCTCTCCGACAGTGCATTTGAAACTGTCAATAATAAATCAGTCTTTGCAACTTGGATCGACATCCCAAAGTAAATGATAAATAGCAAAGTGAAACAGGTTGGTTACAAACTCCTCGAGATCTCGAATGGTTGTTAAAATCGGTCTAATTGTTATTTCACAACTTTGTAGAAGGTAATTTGGATATAATTTCAAATTAACGTTTACTACCACCACCTCACATAAGACACATATTACGGTCCTACATCCACTGTGCTACAGCATTATCCATACCATTTTCCGAAGCATAGTTTCACACAAGGTTTACGATGGTAGCAGTATGCATGTAGATACACATCATCACTATCCTCGTGCATAGCAGCACCACTCGTACATTTTTCGATACCAAAGAAATCGATAGCGCGCTGTTGAATGAATCCGTCATAGTCCGGTAACAACTCACGATAAATATTTCAGGTCAGGTCTTTACTTTCCGCACTTGCGAAGAATCCGTAATACGTCAGATCAATAATGTCTAGGGCAGTCGTACAACATTGTAAAAGAGCGTCTTCTTCATTCAATAAGTAATTTAGGAGATAATGAAGTAACATATCAGGATCGGTGGTTTAAGCTTGGAACCCTACCATTTTGCAGTTGCACAGAGACCCACAGTACTCAAGCACTGTTTACGGATCGTCACACTTTGTATTTCTTGCGTAGTAAGCAAAATATCGATTGGATTTTTCATGACTTGAATGGGACAGAATGAAATATCCCGAATAACCGTAAAGCAATTTGTACATATTTTACACAATGGCGGAAGCGAACTATAACGAAGCTAACATATACACCCTTTTAGGGTAATATGAACAAAAGCTAACGGTAAATGAAAAACTAGATCCCTATGAGTACCAGTGTACCCACACGACACCATAGTACAATCCAGAGTTGCAGTGTCATAATGGGAAATATAAAAAACACCTAACACTACTCACCGTGATAACAAGTTTTACCACAATTAAATAACCTGATATTATCCACATATCACATACCGTTAGGAATCACCAAACCCAGAAACTAATGTACTAATAATTATGTGCCAGATGGTTTTGTCAACCACGAATAACGTTGTAGGGTAAGGTTACATTCGTAAAAAAAACTTTAAAAATATTGTTACCAAACTAAAAATGGCTTTAGCAAAACCTAGCATCGTAAAAGCAGACGCTCTATATCAAAATTAGCTTCACACGTTTCTGCTATAAAATGCTTTCTCCACCAGAAAAACAAAAAATAATCACTTTCCAATGCAACAGTTCTTTATCTTTGACACCATTCAATAACAACGATCTGCATTAAAATGAAACTACATATTGCCTCGGGGTACGTTCCTTTACCACAGTGTTAAAAAAGAGCACGTGTCCGAGTGACATTGACTTTTTCTGCATCACCTGTCCCTCACATCACTATTCGACTAGTAGAATATACAAACCAGTGCGTTCATCTTAGGGTAAATTAAAAAAAATGCCATCACTTATATTGGCGGCGCCATAAAAACACACTGTTTTGTAAACCTTACCCATCGTGTAGTCTACAAGTCGAGTAGCGGGGTGAGGGGCAAGTGATGCAGCTAAACATATATCAAGCGGAAACCAGCTCACTTGTTAACGACTGTGGTAACAGAACGAAACCCAAGACAATATGCAGTTTCCCTTTTAATATAGATCGTTGTAATGGAAAGGTGTCAATGTTGGAAAATTGGTTCACTGGTAATCAACTGGTATTATTTACTGCTTATTTGGTGTAGAAAAATATTTTAAAGTAAGAGTGCCTTAACCAAGTTGTCGAACGTTTACTTGTACCATGTTAGTATTAAAACAATTTCTCGTTAGGCTGTTAACACTCGGTTTACACTGTTTCGAACGAATGTAACATTTTCCTACAAGGCTATTCGTTTATTACAAAAAACGGTCTGGTGCTGCCCCATATGCACATAATTATTGGCACATTTGGTTATGGGTTTTGGTGAATCCTAAAGGTAAGTTATACGTTTCTACAAGGTTACCTCCTTTGTATTAGAAACGTGGAATCACCGTTTCCAGCGTCATGTGGTCTGTTTGTCTACGTTAAAGCATTAGAATTCTGAATTGTACTACGGCTTGCTCAAGGTACGCTGTTAGTAAAAGAAAGATCGTTTCTTCAAATTCAGTTAAATAGCATCACAGGGCATGTTATCCCAAAGCAGGTTTGTATATGCTAGCTTTCGTTTGCCCCGCGCTCGTTTTCTATATATCCGTCTATCATTGTCCTAGTAGTTCTATTTGCGCGTACATTTTGAAGTACATAAATCCGCTCCGTCATTGTGTAAAACTAGTCCCAATTGCTTGGCGGGTAGTCACGATATTACTTTGCCGTTAAATTCAAGTCATGGGAAATGTGATCCATATATTGTCTGCTACGAATTGATGAAAACTTATGACGATCCTGAAACTGTTCTTGAGTGCTGTGGGTCTCTGTGCTACTACAAAATGGAAGGATTCTACAATTAAGCAACCGATCCTGATATGCTATTACAT
Source organism: Lepisma saccharinum (assembly GCA_022664845.1). Classification (NCBI taxonomy): domain Eukaryota; kingdom Metazoa; phylum Arthropoda; class Insecta; order Zygentoma; family Lepismatidae; genus Lepisma; species Lepisma saccharinum. Next base: position 14,888 of record JAGDQP010026773.1, read on the forward strand.
CATCTCCTATACTATTTCTGGAAAGATGAACAAACCGTGTTACAAAATTGTACAACTCCCCAGGACTTTCTTGATTTCGGGTATTACGGATTCTTCGGAAGTGTGAATAGAACTTGCCTGGATTTATTATCGTAAGTTGTTAACGCAGTATGGCAGATTCATTTCACAAGAGGCTATTGATTTCATAGGTTTCGTAACATGTGCTCGTGGTGCAGATGATGCTATGCACCTGGACAGTGATGCTGTGTTTAGTGACACGGATACTTATTCCAGCAATAACCAAATGTGTGCCTCTGCTCCGCATGGTGATACGAATATGTAAGTGCAAAGTTGGATGCAAGATCATAATATGTGAATGATGCATGGTGGCCGGCGTGGTTCTCAATTGGAGATTCTTTCTGAAAAACAAAAACATATCCTAAGTTCCCTCTTCGTGGTCATTAAATAACAATTTGACCGATTGTAACAACCAATCGTGATCCTGAGGTATTTGTAACCAAACTGTTTTAGTTTGCAAGGACCATTTACTTATGGACGCCCACCCAGCCTCCATAGTTGTATTTAGTATTGAGAGTTCCAAATACACAGTCAGAAAGCCAGCATACATAACTTTCCAATTACTATAACATCCTACGGTGGAAGCCATGCTTCGGGAAATCGAAAATATTCTAAAACTCCAACGAGGGATTCCTGTAAATTGATACTATCATCATTCAGATTGATATTACATATCCTTGTCGATTACAAAGGCTACGTGGAAATGCTAACTATATGCGAAAGGTAGACTATCTACAGACATATCATTATGTTGATCCTGTTTCCGACTCTCTTTAACAAGCCTTAGCGTTTGGAAAACTACGCACGAAAAAAGATTTTAAGAAAACAACCCTTACTGAACACTGGGGTTCCAAAAGCAGTCGAATTGTGTTATTATTCGGGGATATATTTAATCTATCTTAATTTAGACGACGTCGACAAATTTCAAAAGCATATTGGGAATATGTATCAAATTTGCATTTTGGGAATATGCCCAGCCGCACAGTGGAAAATCTTTTTACGATATGAAAATATTCACTATGATGTTTTTAAAACGTTATCCGTAGTTTAGGTAGTAAGGAGTACTGTGAATATTTTCTTAATCCCTATTCGAAGCTACGTATTCATGAGTGTGCGTATAGATGTAAACTATGCGAGGCGTATATTTTCGATACTTAAAGTCATAATACAACAAAACACTATTGTGACAACTTTACCCGTACTTTTATCAATCAGATCTTTTTTGATCGACAGATAACAAAGGCAAAGCGTAAAACGGTGTGCATTCAGGACCAGGTATGCGTTCAGTGTGGTGTGAAATTCATTTGGCGGAATACAAAGTGGAAACAAGTGAGCGTGGAACATTTCTGTAAGAGTTTTTTCATGTATGTTCATGAATCATGCATCACGTGTCTGTTAAATCCAGTACTCCCAAACGGGTAGAATATATGTTATACATTTTTTCGATATTCAGACGATGTGGTTGGAAGCCAACGATGAGAAAAAAATAATTTATGCCCAATTTAATGTTTGTAACTCATCGTTGTCATCAATTAAAATATTTCCAGGAAGGCAGCTATCAATGCAATGTTTGTGGTAGTGGTGATGACTATCGTGACTCTCTATTTTATACGATTGAACCGTTTATGGTACATGAGTTACAGCAAGGCTCCAACTCTACCAAGTTGTTCTGGCACATAATGCTGACGGTTTCGACAATTTATTTCTACCGCATGAAACATTCGAAAAGAAGATATTAGTACCGGATTTAATAACTAGTAGCCACAAGATTATAAAACTAACAATTAACAATATTATATTCAGAGACACGTTCCTGTAAATGGGGTATCGATCAGAGGATCTACCAAATACGCTAGGTATAAACGAATCACTTCGTAAGGAAGATTTCCCTCATCACTTCAATATTCTCCCTACTCAGGCTCTTGTACGATTATATCCGGACCTGGAGTATTACGATCTAGGGATCAAATCCGAAGAGGATTGAAAGGCTATAGCTAGTTGGCCTAAGGAATGCGTCAAACTTAAAAATATGTTCGACTTTCAGCGTAAAATGTTAAAATATTTTCAAAATTGCGTACTTATTCTAATGTTAGCTCTTATCAGGTGTTCTAAGCTTTACAAAAGTAAATCGGGCGGTCATGAATGTTCTTTTCATACCCCCACTATTGCTACGGGTGTTTTGCAATGTTATCATTTACAGTATATGCAAAACAATACCGTCGCTTTTATCCCACCAATAGGATTTCAGTACGGTTTAAATGAAAGCAGGCTCGAACTGTGCCTTCGGTATATGGAATATACACATAATGTTAAGCTGCTAAGCTTTGAACGGGGTGGTGAAGTTCAACTTAGATATTTCATATTGGATGGCTATGATACACATACTCGTACAGCATACGAATAATATGGCTGTTAGTACCATTGACACCGGTATTTTACGAAACTAAGGTGACCTGTCTACAGATAAACAGGGTTGTAGTGTAAATAGTCGATATGGCGAAACCGTGGCGAGTGAGGAGTTTTTACGTACTACATTTAAGGTTAATGTTTTATCTATATGGGAATATCAGTGTCACAAACATGAGAAAACCTTACCAAACATTCAGTCATTTATTCCCGATAATTGTTCTAATATTGAGGAATTATTACGTCCGAAAGATGCCTTTAACAGTGGACATACGGAATGTTTCCAAACATTTTATGAATGCGGATCGTTTAAAAAAGGCTGTCGAATCTAGATCGTTCTATCCATGGCTAATGGCTATATAGTTACTTCCGGTTGGACACGTAATCATTCAGAAGGGAACGGAAATGCCTTGCGGGTCTAAGGCCTTGCATAGTGTCATGTTTTACGTCGTACAGATCTAGGCATTACCAGTTTATCTTACAATGCGCATAACAAACTAATGTTTGATCTATGTAGAACCTTCATGAAGGATTTACATACCGAGGATGTACGCATACAGACGACCAGCGAGCCATGACATGTGATTCCTGCACGCCAGAGCTCCATTCTATTTTGAAACAGGGTGATGTAATTCCTGATAAATAAGAAAAAAAGGAAAACGGAAATGTCAATGAATTTATTGAAGTCCTATATATGTACGTTTCTTCAAATGAAACAAGAAGCCTCGTATTTTCTCGAGAATTTTTATAGTGAGGCGGATCGGCAAGCATAAATTAGGGATAATATTGATGAAAAGTGAATTCAGTTGCAGTATGATAACATCAACAAAAGCAAGGGACTACTTTTCATTGTAAAGCAATAATTCACATTTTATTTGCGAAATGGACTCAATAAGGCGGTTTTCCGAAAACAACGGTTGTTACTACAATACAGATATTCAATGAAATTACATATTCTCCTCACGTGGAGATTCAACATTTTACTCTTATTGGGAGGAAACTTCTTGCTACATACCGCGATTTAAGAACCTAAACACTACTTATAAATTCAACAATGTCATGCTTACTGTTTTATTTCATCACGAGCACGGGTACATCTCTATGAGACTATGAGTACTGTCTGTATAGCACGTCTCCTGTATTGTGATAAGTATACCATTATGCACGTTAGATGGCATGACGAAAGCCATTGTTTCCTCCAGGGAATTACCTGGGTCAGTTGAAGAATGAACTGCCTCCAGGGTGGGAAATGCCTATAATAACTGGTGCTCTCCCGAAGCATTACTCCTATCAGCTAATGCACGTAGCCACAGGTAAAGTGGATCATGCGATCAAAGTTCGTCATATTAATTTCAATCAGCGGACAAAACCTAAAATAACGTTTATTGATATGTATAAGTTGGGAAAGAACAAGTATAAAGGTAAAGAAATCGTTACTACCAAATATATATTTCGCAAAAAAAGATTGTTTCATGAGTAGAGCTCATGCAAAATGACATGGCGTTGTACAAGAACACAAACAGCGAAAATTAAATCCCATTCATATGGACACAATATATGACTTCCATAAGTATTCCGATGTTCAACTAATGAAATGAAATCAAACATATGATTGTTTGTAGTATCTGTTTATCATATGCACTTATCCTGGTACATCCCTTAACAAGCATGAACACACCTGGGGTATATGGCTGTTGATGTCAGTATTTGCACACACCATAACAATAATATAAATAACCTTTAACTTGTACAGCTCTGTTAGTTACCATTGCTTGCAACCACGTTGGAATACATTGTACAGGTTAACCAACTTCCAGTTGTCAATCTGTGTATTTCGATCTAATTAGTTTATATACAAAACAACAAAATCCAGTTTGGCGGTTAAACACCATTAGCTGGCGCCATGTCCTTTATATGAATGCCAGTCCGGCCGCCGTTTCGTCATACTACCCTTGTGTATATAATTTTGTTTATATGCATCACCAGACCCTGTACCCTATTGGATTATCAACGTTCTGTTGTAACACTTATGTGAAACATAAACGTTGTGTTGTGGTGCCTCGACACCTTATTTGGTAGTAACTGGTGTACATGAGATGGCAAACGTAGGATTATGGTCGTTATTCATCTTTCCTGTGTAGTATTGTTAATATATATCCACACCGACTGTGTTCTTTTGGATATCCACCATTACGTTCTACTCATGACAAAGGTTGCACCCTATGAGTTATACCAATTTGTTCTGTATCACTTAAATATGTGTTTGTTGCATCACTGTTAGGTGTAATTATATTATTCTGTATCAGTGTACGATTGTTCTGTCTCTCTGCTATGTGTAATTCTACTATTTTCTACAATTGAACTGTATTTGTACTATGACTTGTACCTGTTTCTATTCCTTTGTATAGATCCATGTAATATTTAACCCGAAACACTGCTTTGGTTATTTGTACAGTGAACAACCTTTTTAATTATTATTGTAGCATATTAGTTTTAACCTTACTCCAAAGCCAACTGTGAAGCTCCTTGAACAAAGTCCTTTGTGCACAACACATCGTAGAGTTCCTGTAAATCGGTACCATTAGCTATTATCCCCATATATGCGAATATAAAACCTTCTACTGCGATGAATAGTTCTGGATACAATTCTGCAAATATGTTGCACAGGGTATCATATGTTTCGGAAAACAATAACCTCTCCAAAACTACCTCTTTTAGATCATCCATTGACAGAATGCTACAAACATGGCAAATACATTCAAGATGATTGTCTGCGTTGCACTGAATGCAGGCCACAGATCACGTCTGGATTCATCGAGTTATAGCTTGCAAAATAGCATTCTCATTTACGGTTAACCCTGAACAGTCACAAACTGCCCTCGGAGTACGCACGGGGTTCAATTCCTGTCGACATATCCGCTTTATAGGAATTGTCAGTCAATCATCGTGCTCCATTTCTGGTCGATCGTCTCATAGTAGCTATCCAATCACCTGACGGTAACGACCACCAGTAAAATCATTCTTTATAAACACATGTGGACAGCTCGTAAACCTCGATGTTCATTACTTGTATTCGTACCACTTTACATTCATAGAAGACGTTCTTGATGGTTGGTAATGCTCTAGAGTGAACGAACTGTATTATTTGCCTCCAGCAAGTTATGCAGTTATTATCCGAAACTATTTTTGCAAGCAGTGCAGTAATGTTTTTGGTAGTGCAGTTGTCATTGCTATTATTTATTGATCATCACACAAGGTTGGTCATTGAGTGTGTCCTTCTTGCGTTCTGTGCTCGTCCCGTTCCCAATCTATACTCTAGCCATGTTGTATATATTTATTGAAGGTTGTTTAGCATCTGCGCCTGTTAATTACAGATCAATGCCCTACCAATCGTATAACGAGATTCAAATTACAACCTTGTATTCCATTCAGTTATTGTCTGTCATGTCAATTTCGCGTGTTACAATATTTCAATGCAGTGATATTCTGTTTGTACGCTATTCACTCTACATAAACTTTGCTTATAGTTACCTAATGCTTCTGACATTTGTTTCGTATATGCAACAGGTGTCTATTTAGGGCACATTCGGCTGTCTGTATACGTGGTAGCCTACGGAGGTTCTTACGGATATATTTCAGCCATTGCTAGCTTTTATCTATATCGAGAGGGTATTACTGTCCTCGATCGATGGTCCTAACTCTAGTATCACATACTCCATTGTAGTCTAGTCTGTTAAGTACTGGTAATGCGTAACAGGCGGAATATTGCAGGATCGGGGTTTTCCATACTATTATGTACGCCGCTAGTAGGTGTGTCTGTTATTATGATTGATCAGTAAAGAAGTTGGACAAGACAGTCCACCCAAGGCTTTATTAATAAGGCGTGGTAATAGTGACAACTCATTACGGTTGCACCAACTTCCCCCATTCTAAGCTGCTATGGTCGACGTTTTTCAATTGTTATTCTAAGTTTTATTATTACTCGTATTATCCTTACGTTATTATTGCTATTATCTAAGTTCAGATTTGAAATTTTCAAAGCAAGCAATTCTGTCCATTCATTAATGAACTGCATTTCTGAACGACACTAGTTATGTCCCATATTTGTGGTGTACAGTGGTTTCCTGTCGTATAGTATTTAGTGCACCTGAACAGTAGTAATAGAACAATGACCGCAAAAAATGAGTGTACACCAAGATATACGTACTTTTCACTCTATATGCCATATCTACAATGTTCAATCGCCATGTTGACATTCTTATTCTATGTGATTGAAACCCTATAGTACGTTATAGTATTTTGTTTTTATTTTTCTCTACATCAGTCTTATTTTTTTTTCGAAATTGGCTAATAAACAACAAAAATAAACAATATTCAAAATTTCGGGAGTTTGTCCCGAGTTTCATTTTACGGTTTTGCGAATTTTATATACAGTTACAATCGTCTTAAAATGTACTGTCGATTATGCTAGCTCAATTTAATTTGGTATTATCTATCAAACTATCTGGCCGTTTGTAACACATTAAACAATGAAAATATCGTAACACCGCAATTTTGGAATTTTTTTCGGGTTTAGGTTGGAGTTTTAACATTTTTGTGCACAGTCCAAAATGTCTTTGAATTTAATGTAGGGTATGATAAAGTCTTCGAATTATATGTTATCTATCACACAAAATTCGGCCAGTGTTGCTAATTCGGGTATCTTTATCTGAAATACTCCAGCTTATTTATTTGTGGGGTTAGCGACCTGATTCTTAGAGGGTTGAAAATGTATATTCTGGGTTTTATTAAGGTGGGTCGGACATTTTTGGTCAATCTGGTTGGTAACACTTCTTTGTTGACTCGATCACGCTTTGGACGAGGCCAAGACACGTACCATGTTTCCCTTCATTTCTGTGAGTTTGGTGCTAGTTAAGGTTGGCAAGGGGTAGGTCTTCGCCCCGAATGTTCCGAGTTCGAATCCTCGACTGGGCAAGGGTATGTATTTTAACAGCTCATGGCAACTCAGGACGGGCCAACGTCCGATGTTATTACATTTTCATAGTCTGCACGTCATAGTCTACCACAATGAGGTTCTCAACACATGATTTTACAAGTTGTTGCTGGAAGTTGCTGTGCACCTCTACTGGACAAATGTGGACAGCAGAATCCAACTCAAAATTTAACAGCATAGGAAAGCAGATGAACAATACCGAGCAATGGTGATAGTAAAACGATACGTTTGAGTTGCTCTCTTTCATTTTTTCTTATTTTTTAAATAAATTTTATTATTTATACACAATTGTATTGCTCATCGCTCATCGTGATAGCTGTCACCAACTACGAAGCTGACTGCAAGTCTTTCATCCACATCTGCTCATATGATTACAAATCACATAGTTAAACATTATCTCTTTTTAAGTTTCTTTAGCCTTATCCTATGCATTTGTATGAGCGAGATTCATGGTAGTTCAAAACATCCAGATTTAATATTGAATACAATTCCAGCTATTTAGCGAATTAAGGGTTCTGTCAGCTTTGCTGATTCCTCCGACCCTCCTACATCCGGAACCCACAACATATAACATTAACACGACCACAACGCCCGTCCATCTATCTGGTCATATCTTCCGCCGACACATGCATATGTTACATAGTTTATGCTGGTCACGTCATATCCCTTTTGTCTGACCTGTCACCTACTGCCATGCATGGTTGCTTGTTGCTGTACTAAATCGACTACGCACCAATACTATAACATTCTGTGTGTAGTGGATTCGTCGTTTTCAACCAAGAGCAATGAATACTGCCGCAGTGCGATCCATCTAATTATAGACAAACGGAAATTTAAAAAAGAAACTGAAAGGTTTTTATCTTTCAAGATGGAGTGGCAACAAGAGGCTAAAGGCTACAATGTAAACGATCAAAAGGAAAGGTATGTTTTCTTTCTTCCTTTTCTTAGAAAATGTGGCAAGGAAACATGATACAAATATTTCCTTTTTAATCTTTTCTTTGCAACCAGCGCTTGACAGAATAAGCCCTACAGCAGATGGATATTTTCAAAATCCAATCGCTATGTTCTTCGTTCCTACAATAGTTCTTAAGAAAGTAATGTGGAATTAGCAGACAGTTCTCAAAAATAAATTGATGATTTTGTATAATCGCAACAGACCAACGTAACACACAGAGTACTTGAAACCTTGTTATTTCTTCAAAACAAATACAGTGATAACGAACATCTAGAGATCCTTCCGTAAAAGGTACGGATAAAATAATACTGCCCATATACCACGAGCCTAAAACAATGTAAACATTGAGGAAGTTACAAAAACAAATGTGCCAATACTATAAAATTGCAAATACATGTCAAATCACAGAATAAATAGAATCGAATGTCAAAAAAATTATAATAGTGAACTACACAAACAACAGGCTTGCTAATGAAGCACCAATTATAAAAATAAAATGGCACACAGCTTAGCCGGAATAGAAGTATTTTGGAATCTATAATGAGTCTGATGTATTGTCAATCTTTAGCAAAATGTCACTGGGTAGTACCTTGAACCAAAAAGAGGGCGGGTGAGTTGGGAAAGTAGTATGGAAATGCTTAATGGCAGGCAACGCACGCACGCGCACATGAAAAAAGACCTGAAGTGTAGTAGTCCTTTTCGCTCATGTAGCCTACTGCTGTACTTTATGATATATTGCAAATTGGATATCATTTAATTGTGAGTATAGAATCTCCTAAAAATTTTTTGAAGCAAATTTTAAATAAATGGGCACTTGCATTTAAATGAGAAAGTTGAACGGGCTACAATTTATTGCACTACATTTCTTAATAACAACGGCTTCTTTAGTATAAAAGACTTCGGATTATTAGTAAGAAACACATCTGAAAAGCAATGAATTCCGTCTTATTTGTGGGAGTTTGAGAATTTAATTACGTTTCCAACGTTTACTACATTCATCTTAACTTCTTGCATTTAAAATTTCGTGTTAGAAATAAATCTGAACTTTTCATGGGGTTAGGTCAGAACCCTCAACGGTCAGAACCCACACAAAAACGGTCAGAATCCCCACAAAACTGCCAAAAACCCCAAACACCCAAATGGTCAGAGCTCCCAACGGTCAGAAACCCCAAAACTAAAAACGATCAGAACCCCCACACAAACGGTCAGAATCCCCAAATGCGAAAACGGTCAGAACGCCCACGACACGGTCAGAAACCCCACACACATGGTCAGAAACCCCACAAAACAGTCAGAAACCCAACACAAACGGTCAGAATCCCCAAAAGCGAAAACGGTCAGAAACCCCACACAAATGGTCAGAACGCCCACACAAACGGTCAGAATCCTCCCACGCATAAACGGTCAAAACTCCCTTAAAACCGGTCAGAAAACCCAAACTTAAAGTCTGTCAAAACTCCATA
>JAGDQP010026774.1:1763-14904 GCA_022664845.1 Lepisma saccharinum
AATGAGAAACGTATATATTACATTAACACAGAAAAATTGTCAGTCGCCGTGACCGGGACTCGAACTCGGATCTGCCGGTTGGGTATTCTAACCATTATACCACCACAGCACATCCAATTCTTTGTGTATGTTCCTCTCGCCTAGACTCTAACCCTCATTTCTGATTCACTAGCCAACACACTTTTTGGTAGAAGTTTTGGAACTGTCTGCATCTGATTGCTTTCCACCCCCCTGATAATTGAAAACCGTGCCAAACTTTCCTGACACGCACAGTTTTATTTCTAAGTCAGAAAAATGCAACTTTTTATGTAACATTTAAAGCACATTACAGGTAAACCGTATATTATGCGTTCTTATTTTTTTCTTCCACAGGAAAAGAAAGTAGCTTAATAATATCGTATAGGAAGCAGTTACATGCCCGGGGTAATTTGTATAGCCTTTACGAACTTGCAACTAAAACATAATAACGTATGCGCTTGCGCGTTACCTTCTGGTACTCTCTAGGCGACTGCACCAATGAGGTTTGTGTGTGAGCATAAATTGAAGGTGAGAGGTTGTTTTTTTCCTGTCCTTTTTCTTCAAGTATGGAAAAACCGAGGACTAGAAGTTGCACGAATTCGCCTGACAGTTTTTGTTATAATGGGTATCGTATGTTCCTAAGTCACAAAAGAAACCCACGGGAAGAACAAGGAAGACAGCGTACACGTTGTATTTTGGTTGTGCAGTTGGCGACCAAGGTAAGAACTGGGTACCCCACGTTTGCTGCAAGGCATGTAAAATAAATGTGTTAATGTGGCTGCATCGTAAGAAACTTGCAATGCTCTGTGGTGTAGATACAATTTGGTGAGAACAAACCAAAATTTATAATGACTGTTATTTTTGTTTATGGCAGATTTGTCTGGACATTCCAGGGAAAAAGAAACGTAAAGTTTCGTACCCAATCTATGTCCATTTGCTATGAGTCCTGTGGCTCATGATGACAGCATGCCTATTTCAAGTGCACCAACAAACAACAGTGGTTCAGTGGCCTTCTATCAGGATATTCTTCCCGATTCAGCAGGTCCAAATCGAATTCATCAAGCAGAACAGAAAGATCTCGTGCGTGAGTTAAAATTGACCAAGGAGGATACTGAACTTCTAGCCTTGAGATTGCAGGAACGGCAATTCTTACACAAAGCCATATCAGTGGCTTTCTACAGCAACAGACACGAGGAATTTACGTAAATTTCCGAATAATGGATTGAATTTGTGTTTGTGTGAACATCGATGGACTCATGTCGTCTATGGGCTTCGAACATACGTCAAAGGAATTGCATTTGTTGAAAGACTTATCTATAGTCTTAAAAGCCTTACTCCTACAACGGTAATCTGAAAACTTCTATTCCAGTAGCACATGTTGTTGGACTTAAGTAAAGATATGAAAATATGGAAAGGATCGTGAATCTCATTCAGCATAATGAATACAAATGGAAGTGCTGATTTGAAAGTCATCACTTTCCTTCTTAGATTACGGACTGGTTATACACCAAATATTCATGCTTCATGTCCCTAGGAGACAGTTGTGCAACTCACTACCAAACAAAGAATTGACCAGCGACAGGAGAATACATTCCAGTTACACCATGCTCTTCATAGCCACTTCTTCATTTCTGAGCCTCACTGCATTTGAGATAGCAAAACAGATAGCCTGAGAAGATATTGTCAAATTTTTAGCTGGAAGTTTCATGGGACCTTTCCTATTGTGACTTATAGGGGACACTGTACAAGAAAGAACAACATCTATTTTTTCGTGTCTGTTATTTCTTAATGGAATATTTTTAGAATATTCAGTGCAATAAAAAAATATACAGACTTTTGATTTTTCTTTTCAATTTTTTTTTTGACTTCTTAATCACCCTGTACAATGAAAACTAAATATATGTGTACAATCTCTATAGCATTTACAATTGTGGTTTTGTGTTGAGTACAAGAATTTGCTTGGAAATCTAAATGTCGTGTAAACCAGTCATAATAAATATCACACACATTTATATTTGTCAATGTTATGAACACCCTGTAGACATAAAGAGTGACGTTATACGAAGTTTTATCCTAATGTTTTATTCAGCGAGTCGGAATGTGTTTAAGAACACCCGTTATTGTTCAACATAATTGTTCTTCTAATATCATGCGCTCACACACTGGAAACTATTTGTATATTTATAATTTAATTCGTTTTGGTATACTAACTGAATCACAGGGCGATCATCGCCCTGTAGAAGCGAAACTAATCATGAAAGTTTTTTGTACTGCTTTTTTTTTAAAGCGCAAGTTTGTGTTCAGCCCAGAATCTTGTGTGAAATTGTTTAATTTATACACACACCAAATTTCACAACATATAACACATATACCTTTGACTGTTATTTTTGGGACACCCTGTAGAGAAGAAGTCTGACGATAGTTTTTTTTTTGCGTCATATGAAGAGTTCTTAATATGAAACTGTAATTATAATATTTCTTCTTTCTTTCCAGCAAACAATATCGAAGATGGCTTGAAACATGGAATCGAGATTGCAAAACTAGGCCAAGGCAAAACCTCTCGATACTTGAAACGCACGAAGAGACCTCAAAACCCTTTCATTATATTAATAACAACTGATGTCTCAGCTACTGCAAAAAATTCATCATCTAACAATTTCATAGATTTGTTTTCTGAAACAAATGTTAATAACAAGATTCCAATCTATTCATTTGGTTTTGACAACGAGATTAACTTCAATATGTTAAAGAAGCTGTCCTTAAAAAACAATGGCATTGCGCATAAAATTTACGAAGCTTTGGACGCCAATGTTCAGTTGAAAGATGCATACAGAGAATTATATTCACCAGTACTTGTTAATACGAGCTTTCATTATCCTGATAAGCAGGTAAGTTCAATTCATAGAATGTGATTCCGGAAGTGATGTCACACTTAAAAATAAAATGTCACAGTATATTGTAATTTAGTATGACTCAACTACAGCATTAGCTATGTCATTCAAATTGCTGTTTATGATAGAATAACCTAAAGATAATACAATTCATAATACTTTATTTACCCTTAGATGCCTAAAGGCCATAAATAAAATTCAAATTCAAAATTGTATCAATGAAAATTGCAAAAAAAAAAAACTGTGTTTGGGCATCTCTCACGACCATGTGGGAGAGATGCTCCACCAACATGGGAGAGACGCCTTTCCTCAATGAAATCAATACACTTGATCTGATAGGTTGCATAACATTATAATTACAACAGTAATTATAAAACTCTTTTAAGAATATATTGTGTAGAAATAAATTTCAGTTTAGAAAAACAAAACACTGTTTTTTACCCAAGGCGACATTGTTAGAGAAGTATAAATACAACATGAAAAATACTTTGATCTCGCGACTTCAGATGGAAATTGCTGGTGTTGGAGAGAAAAACAGTTCCTAAGAGAAAAAAATAAAATTACTGAAAGTTTTAGTATAGTTACAGTATGTCTCCCAAAATATATTTGGTGGGACATCTCTTCCGGAGATAACTAAGGGCGTCTCTCCTTTTTTTGTCATGAGAGATGACTGAAAACGGCGTGAGAGACCCCAGTATTAACCCGCCATCTGCCAAACATGGACAAAAACAGCGTGAAGACCGTTAACAACTTTCCTACATATCGTTTTCACTACTTGGATTACAAAAATGAATTAATAGTATATTTACGTAAACACTGTGTATTTTTTGTAAATATTTGATCATGATGCAATATCATGTCATACCTACCTACGTTTGCTAAAAGCTCCAACTCAACAACAACCAATCTTCACTACTCGTATCACTTGCGCAGATCTCGACACAACTGACACTTACATTACACTGGTCACGCATTATATCGGCTAGCGTTCGAGCTACAGTAACTTGGGCATATCTCCCGGTGGGTCATCTCTCCCGGAATTACCTTATATTATTCTCATCATCATATGTAATAAGTGTTTTTAAAAATCCAGGGAAAAGATATTAAAGTGCTGGCGTTGAGTATTGTTGCCGTATATATTGATTGAAGTGTTAATAACATTCTACACGTGCTGGTGAGAAACAATCTTTCATGTACTGTTAAACGTATAGAGCCACCTAATAACATTATCATTTTAATCTGGATGGGAAAGTTTTCAGATGGAAAAATGCTTATACAGGGTAAATTAGGATGACACGTTTTTGGAAGGTGGTGTCCACATTAATAGAATTTAGCTTCAGTTTCGAGAAATAGCAGTTCAAACTGTGAGCTCAAGATCGACTTGTTAGTTGTTGAATTAGCAAATCAAATTGATAAAGGGAATCTGTCAAGATTTTCAGTGTGGATGGATGGGGTTGAGGTGTAAAGTCAAAATGGGGGGATATGTAATTAGAGTTTTGCTGAATTTTTATCTCTTTCTGAACCCAAAATTTTTTTAAAGTTGTGTCTTTGTACTCGAGAATTGAGGGGTGACATCGCGTCCATCGGGGAGTCTGGCATAATCACTGGATGAATACTACAAGATGATACATTAAAGTAAAGTAAAGTTTTTGGAAGTTGATTTCTATGAATAGGGTAGAAGTTATAATGTAACGTCATCGAGTTTTCAGTGTTGCAAACCTAGTATAAATAGGGTATAAGTTATAATGTAACGTCATCGAGTTTTCAGTGTTGCAAACCTAGTATAAAATTTAATTTTTTCAATAAAACTTGGAGAGTTTATTGGATATTTGTTGTAATCTAGTGAGGTTAAACAGCATAGGTGAAGCACAGAGTTGCAGTGTTTTGCGAATTATGAACGATATACGAGGTTGAATTTTTTTTAAAAAAAAGTTGATTTCATGTAACTATTTATAGTGTGCAACATTGCATTCTATGGTCACATACGATATTTATCACCACCACGAAACAACAAATATCTAATAAACTGATGAAGGGGCTTTCTTTAAGAAATACACGTTTTATACGAGGATGGAAACACTGTAAACCATTACTTGAACTTTTTGATATCCACTTAATTGATACAGATCAACTCCGTAAAACTTAATTATATTTTAGAACATTCCTTATGATTTATCGAGAAATATTAGTTTATTTATTACTGTAACAAATCGATTTTGGGCTCGAAGTTGGTAACCTTGTATCTCGAACTCGAAGCCGGTTAAGATCGATGTGGAAGATAATTTTTCATATTGTTTCGATGTGAACTTGGAAACACCCTGTATATTGTATTTAACTTAGCAGTATATCATGCACTTGGCTGCATAGAGTGGATATTCCGCCAAGACAATGTTTCTTGTGAAGACTCAGCCATGTATAAACATGTACTAACTTGATTTACTGCATAACAACCTTCCTAGTATAGTATTGAACTAGGAAATCACAGTCACGAGTTGAAAAAGAATAATATATTAATTTTACTACCTTTGCTATGTACTAACGTATACTATCTTCTTTCACCTAGGTTGTCCATAGCACTTTAACAAAGCATAAATTCAACTATGCTTTTGATGGTTCTGAGCTTGTGGTAGCCGGAAAGCTGAAGGACGATTCCGAATCAGATCTTTCAGAAAGTTATGTTACTGGAACATCAACTAAGGGCTACACTGACTATGCCACTGACAGTCTGCATGTTACTGACTCTCTTCTTGACCCACTTCCAAATGACTTTGGAGATGACGCAGCAGACAAGTATAATTTCGTGGAGCGGTTGTGGGCTTTTCTAACAATCAAACAAGTACTTGACAGAGAAACAATGGATGAAGAAATTGATGCACATGGAGAAGAGGAAGATGATGAAGAGGGATTATATGAAGAAATTGATTACAAAATCAAAAGCAGTGAAGGAAAATTTACACAACGAAAAACACTTTCTTTCGAGAGTCCGAAAGATAAAGCAATAAGGCTGGCACTCGAGGTAGGAGTTGCTTTTTTTTTTAACTGGTGTGAGATAAGGGATGAATCATTGAAAATATGAATCCCTCACAAAATGCTTAATATAAAACGTATCGATAGTAAAATTCTTCCAAATTATTGTTGACGATTTGTAATTTCCAAAATTAGTTATGTTATATCTTTATTTGTGTTTTATATTAACAAAATTATGACATATTTAGCAAGAAAAAAAAATGTGGTTTTCTTACTCAAGAAATGTAGCAATTCGTTGAGTCTACGCTAGAACTTTATACCGATCTCACTAGGAAACACTGATTTTCTTCAAATTTGTGCTAGACGACCGGAGGATAGGAAGGTGTTCCAAAGATGTGGTGCTATTAAAGTTGCAACTTTTATGCTTTCTCTTAAGCAAGGATGAAAATGTTCGTGATATGTTGCCTACAAGTCTACTTTCAATTGAATAATTGCAACATTGTTTTGTACGTAAAATACACAAAATGGCGTTTTGCCCTTTGCTAAACCAAATTATTACCAGTTCAAAGTTCATGGCAACGAATCGTTTCTGCACTTTCCAACTTTATTATAATAATCGTTCTGAAGAAAAATTGATCAGTATAAAATTCTCATGCGTAATCAACCAATTCATAAACTTCAATGAAAGACAGTTTGTCTACTTTTGAAACCTAGGGGAACTTTGTTATTGACAACACACACACACAAGTTAAAAACAAACGCTAATAACAGACCATTCTGTTGGTTGTATTATTAGGAAATATACTATTTTGCAGCATCTATTATATAACATATTAGGAAATATTCGCTAAAATAAATCAAGGCACAGTTTTCATTTTATAGCAATGACCAAAATGCTTGTAAAATAGGAACTCAACCTTTTAAAATGACAAATATTTAACTAAAACTTTGATTCTTGCCGAAAAGTTTTTTTAACCTCCAACTTGTGAATGCCGGAATGGTACGAAAACTTTTAGTCATCAACGCCGAACACTGCTGAACTATCAATTGGTTCATCTCAATCTTTCTTTCTTTTTGAAAAGTACTTGGAAAAACTCTGAGAATGTATGAGTTTGAGTACTCAAACTGGTGGTTATTTATTCCTTTCCTGGACACATAATATTTCTTTTTGGACAGAGAAAAATAACCTGTACAAATCATTTGGTTGCTGGTATCAACGTAGAGAATAATTTAAAACAACTGCTCAACATCATATTCTTCATTCCAAATACATTAACTTCGTTCGTTCAGGTATGCCTAAGACCCGGCTTTTCTTGCAGGCGTTCGGCGCGTGCTTTACTTGCGATTTCTATGAGTAACCAATAGAAACTTATATCACACGTAGCACACGTACTTAAACACGTGTTTCAATTGGCTATTCAGTCAAATTGCAAGCAAAGCACCCGGCGATGAAAACCAGCCTAAGACGTGGCATGTCTGAGGCTCTACAAATGATAGGGTCAGATCATAGGTGTATATGTAGCCAATAAATGTAATCTAAGCTGAAAACTAAATGCTATGTTCCTGTAATATTTTTCCTTCACTGATTATACTACAAAGTCGATAACCTACGTACCAAAGCCACAGAGCTTGAACTTTTAAAGACAAAAAGAAAAGATTACAAAGCAAAACCTTGTAGAAGAAACCTCTTCAAAGGATCACATGACGCTTGTGGAAGCCAAATTAATTTCCGTTACAAAGAACAATTTTTCGTAGAAAATAAAAATGGGAAGCACTTAGCTTTATAACAAGGTCATGTAATATTGTCAATATTTTTCGAAGCGACGACATTACCATCTAGCGGACCTTGGATAGTTAAAACTCACAGCGCTTCGTGGCTACGACACGAACTATGAATACCTTGCTGAGTAAGGCAGGAAATTTAAAAAGAAAAATGTATTGACTTATTAAATATCTTATTTACTATTTGCATTGATTTTCTAACATGAGATGGGCCAACAGAAATATCTTGTGGGCCAGATGTGGACTGGGACAGCCAATGGAGAAGGCCTTTTATAGAAGAATAGGACAACAATAATTTAATTTTTATACTTGAAACTTCTCCTACTTGCATATTCGTTGTGTTTTAAAGTCTCTTTTAATGAAAATAGAAATAATTTATTTATTCTTACGGATTTTAAGGCGTCCTTGAAAGAAAGAATGCAGTTTTAAAGCCTACCTATATACCACAAGCTCCCTCCCTACCATATAACACAATACATTAAAACTAAGACGGCTTGAGCCAAAGTAAATAAATTCTAACAAACAGGACTACCAGAAATTATATATATATACATGGACTGAATTTTCTTGACCTGAGCCATAGTTGCCCAAAGACCATAAATAAATGCAAATTCAAAATTAAATTCCAGTTTGTATCAATTCATGAATTAAAAATACATTCATGCAAAGGATTAATTTAATATACTTGAAATACTATCATTTTTAAGCTTCGAAACGCAGAATATTTAGTAACAATAAGATTTTTTAAAATAAAAAGGAAAATAAAATAAAAGATTTAGTTCCAGATGATGGTAAACGTAGCTCTTGTACACGGATTACTTTTCTTTTCTTTTTGTATTACTTTACTTTCTTAAAATTATGTTAGGTAAAGTTAGATAAGGTTGGTTTAGTTTAGGTAGGGTTATGTTAGTTTGTCCACGATTACCTTAAACTGGATTTGTTCGGAAATGAAAAAAATAAGTGGTTCCAAACCTGTTTATAAATGTTTATAGACAGTCTTTATAGTTTTATTTAATAGTTGACGATCCAAACATGTACTGCTCAATTATTGAAGATACAGAATCCTGTGACTGCAGTGAAGACAGTCTAACATGTGATGTGAATCACATTCTATTTTGAGATGCAAAATCTATAGAAAATCGCACAAATACCCTAATAAACATGGAAAGCGCCGTAAGAATTTTTTTTATAAATGCATTAATAAATAAGCGAACGGCAAATAGAGAAGAATTAATATGACTATTTATAAGGAATAAAGACAAAATTATTAAAGCAAACGATAAGGATATAATTAATAACCAGGAAAGAGGGTGTTGAACATGAAAATCGGAAATGAAAAAACGTAGAAAAGAAACACACTCAAATTACTAGAATAGAATAATGAACTCATCAAAAAAAGGTAAAATGATAACCACATACATAAAAAAAAAAAGGTTGGGGCCAGTGGTTCTATTGTGGAATTTTAAAAACCTGTAAAAGACATAGAAAGATCATACACAATATTGCCAATAGAGGGGATTTCTCAGACAACCTGTCTGTATGAGGAGATGTAATACACATTTCCGTTATTTACATCTAAATCAGACACTATATTTAAGCTAGTCGAAGTAAAATAGCAAACTGAATCAAGATCCTGAAATCGCTGTTGAAAGTAAATGCTAAAACAATAAACGCTTTAGGAAACGCCACAACTTAATTTTAATTTTTTGTATGAATTTCATTGAACGTATCGAACAATTTATTAATATTCAGATTTAAACATTCGATATGCTCGTAATATGCTATTGTGTAAGGTTCATAGTATGGTTAGACAATAAAATGAGCTTTGAATATCCTGTGCTCAATGTGATAAAGACAAGTACCAACAACTTTATAGTATATAGCTAGGTCAGATCCTGGAATAAGGTACTGAAATGTATAAACAAAGAAATTGCCCCAAATAAAGGTTAGAGCGATAATTTGCACATTGGTAAGGGTATCGGAAGTGATATAGTGAAAACCCAAGAAACCCCGAGTGCAATATGCAAGAAGTGTACAATCACAGAAGTGCAATTTCACAGGAGTGCATATGATATAGGGGGGTAAAGCATTTTCGTAAAATTTCTAGGTCGTAGCTGTTAATAATAGTTAGCGAATGAATGCTGGGAGCAACGAAGCAAGGAGATACTTGTACGGAATTGCGTGCGCTGTAGTCATTCGGTATTGTTTAATGTGAAGGCTAACATCTTTTGGCACGGTGATTTAAAAATTGCCCTTCAAAGTCTCATTGATAGAGACCCTTCAGCCAGTCTCTCAGCAGTGTCGCCTGCTAGATTCACAATCAAACTGTCTAAAAATGTGTTCTTAGTGATTTTCTTGAAACAATATACTGTGGTTTCACCATGCATAAAGTCGCGGTGTTGCTAGATTTAAAATAACAGATTAAACAGTGACTGTTGAGCTAAAATGAAAATTAAACTTTTAATAAGCTTACAGTTTAGGGAAGTTTATAATGAATACTTCCATTGAGCATTCTGAATAAAATTTGTATTCTAGCGTCATAAACTACATTGAAATACCATGTATTTTATGTTAAATGTCCACTGAATTAACTTCAATTGTAAATTCATTCATTCATTGTGCTCATTAATAAATTATTTGTCTTTGCTTTGCAGTACTCTTTCGCAACTCCTGTGACATCTTTGATGATAGTAAAACCCTACGAAATTACTTCAGATGAACAGGAACTTCAAAGAGGTTAGTATTCCCTTATCAGGTACATTTTGAACGACTTTTGTCAACATTTATTGTAAATCAAAACGTAAGAAATAATATTTAACTTTTGAATAATTGTTCTGTTCTAAGATAATACAAGTAATCAATTTTCAGCTAATGGAAACTTCGTCTGATTATTTGAAATGAAGTCTTCTAAATTTCCTTTGCATTACTTTTTGAATATCTTTCAAACCGTCAAAGTCACGAAGTGTAGTACAAAAAATTAGGAAAAGATAAATTTTGCTAATTTAGTTTATTGTGATAATATCAAAAGCTTACGTTTAGCAACAAAGTTGATGTAGTTGTCAAATATTAATTCGAGCATTACTTAGGAGGGATTGATCAAATTGCAATCAGATTTTTCATAGCCATGTAGAAAAACGTTCCTAGTGTTGTAAGCATATTAGAATGTAAGAAAAAAACATTGGTTATTTCCACGGCGATAATGAATATTATTCGAAATACCAAACTTCAGATATCCAAATAATGAATTATTCGATTAATCGAATACCAAATTATCCGATTATTAACTCGAACATTTAGTAAAGGTTCTCAAATTACATCCTAAAATGTATCGAATGTCCGTTTGAACATCTTATTTTTCTAACGAAATATACAGGGAAAGGTGTAAAGATATTTTCAATGTACTGGATAGTTTTCCACATTTTTAATGGGTGTAAAGTCAATTTTTGGACACCCTGTAGCTAATGATAATTCATTACGTATTGTATGCTGCAACCAGCATGAATTATTGTAATTATTTAATATAACACACACACACACATTCTACACAAAATAATGGTGCACAATTTTCACTGTTTATAGAACCATTCTAACAAGATTTTCTTCAAACTTTCGCCCATTGTATGTGCGTTTTCGAGGTATACGGGTTCCATCTTCCGAATGCAAAATCATCTTGTAAAGCGGAATAAAATAAACATTTCACGAAAAAAAGCATAAACCATACAGAAAAATTACATTTTACGGAGCTAGTTTTCATCCATAAAGTGGATAGGGAAAGTTAAAATGTGTCGTTGGTTAAAAAGAGATGGAATAAAGCTTTATTTATTAAATATTTGGTATCCGCTTGCGATGATGGACATTATAAGTAGGCAACACTGAGCTGAAAATCGTGAGATTGAGCGTTCAAAATGTTTATCTTGGACTTGTCACCTCGATAGGATCAAAAACGTTGTCTTGGTCATTATTTAGTAACAAAATACTCCCAACAATCTCGATACGCAATCTATAAAGGTTCTAATATACACAAATGTACTTGCAACAGTCGGGAATTGAACTCAACCTTGGGGACGCTGGCCCAACATGTTAGAATAACGCATTTGGATCCATATGAAAAATATATATATATTTTTTTTGTTATATAGTCAACTACCGATGTCCTGTTCACAGATCACAGGTTCTAGGGATTCCGCCAGGATTTTTCATTTTGGGAGGGGTGTAAAGTCAATTTTGGGAGGATGTAACTGGAATTTTGCATCGTTTCTATCGATTTTTGACCTTAAAATTTTTTAACTTGGGAAGGGTGCTCTCGAGGATTTGAGATGTGACACCCCTACAGGGGGGACGGGCTGGCGGAATTACTGTCAGGTTCAATTACTACGCAATTACTATGACAGATGAAGCAAACAAAGAATGGTAATAACAGTTTTTTAAATGAGTCGGAAACTGATGTTCTCTTGATTTTAGCAAATCAAAGGGAAATGTCTTTCAACAGAGGAAAATAATAAAAGGAAATGAATAGATTTTAAAAATATTGAAAGATTACAAATAAACGACAAAGGCTTACAAGAAAAACAAACTATAGTTAATATCTTCAATATATTTGGGGTGTGCTGGGAATATTCTTTTTGCATGTTAATAATAGTGTAAAAGTAACATTGCACTACTACCTACTGGTGTGACAATAACTCACTACAGGATTATATTTATTGGAAACGGCAGTAATTCAGGAAATGTAGCGGACGCACGAAAGTTTCAATTGCACAAAGAAGGACTCGCTTTGCTTCGTGAGGGGATACGCTCCCAACTTCAGTAGTTTTGGGCGCTGCGCCCCCTTTATCTTAACCAGAAACTCTGCGCGGGACTGCACCACCATGGTGTCCATCTGCACTCTCCCACGAGGGGCTACACCCCCAAAGGGAATGTTTGCTGCATTTATTGTAACCTACTCTTGGTCATACACCTTCATACAAAACCTCGTTTCTCCAGCTTCAATGGTTTGGAAATTGTTTTTTTGGGCGGCTATTTTGGATCCAAGTTGATGACTTTTTGAACGTTTTCTTATATTGTCCTGACCTACTTGTGGTGGTACACTTTCATGTAAAATTTCATTTATCTAACTGAAACGGTGTGGAAAATATTTTTGGCGGCCATTTTGAATCCAAGTTAACAGCTTTTCTAAAATGCTGTAATATTTTCTTAAACTACTCGTTATAATGCACCTTTATGCCAAATTTCTTATCTCTAGCTCAAACGGCGTGGGAAATGGATGTTTGAGTCCGCCATTTTGCATCCAAGATGTCGTCTTTGAAAAAAAAAGTAACATTTTCGTAACCTGCTGGTGATACTGTACCATCGTACGAAGTTTCATTTCAGTAGCTCTAGCTATTTAGGTTGTGTATTCTATACAACGATGGGTTTGGCGGCCATTTTTTATCCAAGAAAGCGACTTTTTCAACATTTTGTAATATTTTTCTAAACTATACGTG
>JAGDQP010026775.1:0-25594 GCA_022664845.1 Lepisma saccharinum
CTCTGACGAACGTTCTGTCTGCTCAGTTAGCTCAGGAAGAGTTTGCACATACTGTCGATGAACCAAGTTCATCTTTGGCTTCAGACATGATTCAGGACCACTTAATGGATATTGATTTTAATCTCGTGGGCAGGAAAGGGAAACTTAGGTATAAACCTAAACTTAAACGGTAATATTTTACTTGTTATCGCAGAGACTTTTATGATTACCGTTTATTTTTTATGATTATGCTCCATTGCTGTTATGTTTTATAGTGTAGTTTTGTTTTATCTTGTGAAGTCCTATTTACAGGCTTCCATTAAGTTTTATAGTGTAGTTTTGTTTTATTTGTAAAGCCCCGTTTACAGGCTTGGTTTTTATTCTTATTGTGAAGACCTTTTACATCTTCATCTTTTATATTATTTTATTATTTTAATTAACAGCTATTTTTAGACGTGACAAAGATAAGGGGCTTCCCCGTATCGGGACGGGCGTAAGCCATAGTGCTGTTACCGCCCATAAAATTCATTTTATCATTATTTTTTTTATCGAAGAGCGCTCTGGACGGAAGGAGGTGGTATCTATTGTCTTAAGTGCTATCACGACACTCATTATCCATTCCAGGAAGAAAGTAAATGGCAATTGTTCTCAGTTTTAAGGGAGTGAAATACATGTCGAGCCTGACGTATGACCTCTGTATATAATTTATATTGAATTTGTTTTTTCAAGTTACTTGTCATGGTAACCTCTGTGCAAGGCATCTTTGACGGCGGAGAATAGCAAGGGTCAGCTTGTAAATTTTTATTGATTGGTAACTGTTGTCGTGGGAGATCGTACTATGTTGATGTGTTTTTTTTTCTTGAGGACGTTAGTCACATCTTTCAGCACCCGGCATTTTGATATCGGGAGGTATGTTTGAGTTGCTGTTTTGATTTAAGTAACTTATAAACTATAATCATTACGTTATTTTCTGTATGAGTAAGATGTGGCGGTGTCGTGGACCTTTCATCCACTCCTATGTAATGTTGTATAACTCGATTAGCTTTAAATGTTGTATTTGAGTGGCTTATACAAGATGTTCGTCACGACATCCTCTGTAGTCTGTACGAGTGAATGTAGCGGTGTCGTGAATCCATCGTCCATTCAATTTTGTTTTGATGTAAAAATCTACTTAGTTCCAAAGTCGTATTTTGAGTAGCTCATACACGATAATCATTACCTATATGGGTGAATCGAACAGGTAGTAGACCTTATTGCCTACTCGTTTGTTTGCCATTTGGTCCTGATTGTGTCATTTGTAAATAAAGGATTCGTTGTTGTTCTCGGAAGTTTGGATGTCTTTCATTCTCGGGGGCCAGGATACTTTTTGAGTATTAGGATTGTGATTTAATTAAATTCAAGTTTGTTTATTCCCTGAAAGCTGTGTGAATTTTCAGACACTCTCGACAAATTTTTCTGTCGTGATCGGTTGCGTTTCCGAATATTTATTTTTTCTCTCTTTCTGTAAAATCATCGTCGAGCAGATATATTCATTCAGATTAAAATATTATTATTAACGGCTGAATCGAGAACATAGGAGAAGCAGCATATCTCTTGTAAATAAATCATTTTTATTAATTTTTATCTTGCTCACGGATTTCATTCATAAGAGACTAGTAGCCTAGTTGCCATAATAATTTTGCCTAGGTATGTCATGTATCGCTCCAGAGAGACCTACATATTCATCGTATAATGATGAGAGATATTATTTTCATCTACTTCTTCGTGGTTTAATAGGACTGAAACACGTTGTTTCAATAAGAACACCCCTTGAGTGTGTTGGTTCGACTCCAGGTGATCCGTTAAGTGATGTTTGTGGAAGTGGGAGTACCATCACGTTTTTGCTAACACCTTCCGCTTAGGGATATGTCCACTGGGAGACTGGCTGGCTCCTGAAGTTAATTAATCATTGTCATAAGTTTCAGCAGAGATAAATTATCCATAATATGATACAACCTTAATATTTTCTATGTACATACGAGTTTTCGTATATTAACTGGGAGTTTGAACCCATTTTTTTTAGACAAGTGCTGTATTTTTGCTTACGCTGTTCGCAGCACTAAAATACAAAATAAACTATTAAACTATTATTATTATTATTTTTAGCGTTATGAGGGACTAAGATACCTGGAGAAAGCAGTAATACCGTTAATTACTAATGAACAGTGCCAGAAAATGTGGACTGAATATGATGAAGAGTCTGTTGTACTTCCAACAATGATATGTGGAGGATACTTGAAAATAAATGCTAAGGGTCCTTGTCGCGTAAGTAGTAACCCTACTTTCTCTAAAAACTGAAAAAAGAAGTTAAGGATGTAAGGAATTAATTAAAAGTCGCATATCAAAACTAAATTTGCAACAATAAACAGCAAAGAGGATGGATGGGGTCCTCTCCGGCCCCTCGACTCTGATTATTGTAATAAACCTAACAAGCAAATCATCTGTTGAGATGCGTGTAACTGAATGTCAGAGAAGGTCATAGGGTCAAAATACATATTTTAAGTTCCTTTTCAGTGTCGTATCCAGAGAGGGGGTCGCGGGGCACGTGTCCGCTCAAAGAAATATGCTCTATTCTTGCATTTTATCAACAAATTTTCTAAGTAAAAACAATTTCGATTTTTTTTCGAACCAATCTAGAAATATTAAAAGTTACATACCAAGTCCAAATTTATATCGAAAAATACTGACTAGGCTATTGCGGGCCCGAAAATTGTGATTATTGTTATTAGTCTTAAAATTTTATAAAGTGTATCAAAATTTGTGAATTTCGTTCCCTTAGAAGAATATAGGCATTTTAAGATCCATAATACCGTTTGTTACCGGATACCGGTGCGACTTCACTATAAGACAGGATGTTTAAAAATAATATCTGAAAATATAATTATTTTATATGATAAATTTCTGTTAACATAGATGTACATTTGAAGGTACTTTACGTTATTTTCGGAGATTCAAAGTCGATTCCAGAATTCAGAAACCCTCGGAATCCGGAATTTTGTCACTCCGGAAATAAAACGATCCTTGCAAATCTCGGCAGATCTGACGTTAATAAATTCCGTTAAGATAACGAATTCTAAGGTCAGTACTTGGCTTACGCCCTATCCGAAAGAATTCAGTCTTGTCGAAATTCCGACATTGCGGAACCAATAAAATTGTCACTCTGATTCCTGAATTGTGAACACTGTTTCTACCTTATTCAACAAGGGTTTCCTCAATTGTTTTGAAACCATATCTTGTTGATCTGATTAGCAGGAAATGTAGAAATCGATGCTCCCTGGCCCATATGAGCCGTTGATTTCAATAATTTGGTGCTCACAACTAAAGAAGATACTTCGGAATTCTGACTTTTCGGATTTACAGAATTCAAAATTTTCCACATTCCCAAATGCTGACTTTCAAAAATTCCAACATTCTGGAATTATAAATTCAATTCCAGGATTCCGAACGGCCCTAATTTGCGATACCGGTATATAAACATACAATTTACACTACAGCAAAAGAATTCAGCCAGGATTGTCAGTTTGGTGGTGTAAAGTCAGAATTGGGAGAGTGTAAATGGAGGTATTACTGTCCATCAGAAAAAAGGCAGTGATGCTGAATGTCCGGCGAAGTCTTGGCAGACTCGTCCGGGCAAAAAGACAAGCAATAGTGCATGATCTGACAACAGGAATCAATGCAGTACATCTCAGCAACGTCCACAAGACATTTCGTCCAACGGATATTTCGTCCACAAGACATTTCGTCCAATCGACTTTTGGTCCAACGGATTTCGTCCAATCGACATTTAGTCCAAAGGATTTCTCGTCCAATCCATACACTATATAACCGCCGCATGGTCACTCACATACTCACTGATTCACTGACTCATTGACGGATCATCAAAATTCCCAGACCAAACTACTGAAGCTAGAAAAACAAAATTTGGTACGATGGTGTAGGACCAAGAGTAGGTAAAGTTTTCTCAACATTTTGAAAAAGTTGCCATCTTGGATCCAAAATGGCCGCCAAACCCATTCTTTTATAGAATACACAGCCTAAATTGTTGGTGCTAATGTAATAAAATTTGGTATCAGGGTATATTATCATTATCTGGTTACGAAAATATTAAGCGATGCATTCAAAGGCGCCATCTTGATTCCAAAATGGCGGCTCGGAAAAATCAATTTTCCACACGTTTTTAATCTAGAGATACGAAATTTGGCATCAAGGTGTATTATCACTAGTAGTTTAGGAAAATACTACAAAATGTTGAGAAAGTCGCCATCTTGGATCCAAAATGGCCGCCAAATCAATTGTAGTATAGAATACACAGCCTAAATGTCCGCAGCTAGAAACATTAAATTTGGTATCAAGGTACACAATCTTTCAAAGGCTACCAAAATGTTACATAATGTATCCCAAGACGCCATCTTGGATCTAAAATGGCGGACTTAAAACTCATTTTTACCCCGTTTGAGCTAGAGATACGAAATTTGGCATAAAGGTGCATTATGACGAGTAGTTTAGGAAAATATTACATTTTGGAATCAAAATGACCGTCAAAAACTCATTTTCCACACACTTTGAGCTAAATAAATGAAATTTTACGTTGTGTACCATCAGAGGTAGATCACGACAATATAAGAAAATGTTCAAAAAGTCGTGAACTAGAATCAAAATGGCCGCCCAAAAACCCAATTTCCAAACCATTTTAGCTAGAGAAACGAAATTTTGTATAAAGGTGTATGACCAAGAGTAGGTTACAATACATGGGGCAAACCTCCCCCTTTCGGGGTGCAGCCTCTCGTGGGAGGGTGCAGATGGACACCATGGCGGTGAAGTACCGCAGAGCGATTCTGGTTAAGATAAAATGGGTGCAGTTGGGAGAGCAGCCCAACACTACTGAAGTTGGGAGCGCAGGCCTCACGGTGGTCTGGGGCAAAGCGAGTCCATATAATATATAACAATGATCACTCACTCATTCATTAATCGCCAAAGTACTGGAGCTAGAAACACTAAATTTGGTATGAAGGTGTATGACTAAGTATAGGTAAAGGAAGAAATTCGACACTGAAAAAGTTGCCATATTGGATCCAAAATGGCCTCCAAACCCATTGTTTTATAGAATACACAGCCTAAAGGGTACTGAAATGAAATTTGGTACGAAGGTACAACATCGATAGTAGGTTACGAAAATATTACAAAATGTTGAAAATGTCACAATCTTGAATCTAAAATAGCGGGCCTAAAAAATCCATTTTCCACACCGTTTGAGCTAGAGACACGAAATTTGATACGAAAGTACAGGATCACTAGCAGTTTAGAAAAATACTAGAAAATGCTAAAATAGTCGCAATCTTGGATCCAAAATGGCGCCAAATCCTTTGTCCTACAGAATACAAAACCTAAACCTAGAAACACCAAATTTGGTGCAAAGGTACAATACAAAATGTATCCAAAGACGCCATTTTGGATCCAAAATGGTGGCCCCAAAATCCATTTTCCACAACGTTTAAGCTAGAAATACGAAATTTGGCATACGGTAGTATTATCACGAATGGTTTAAGAAAATATTACATTTGAAAAAGTCGCCATCTTGGATTCAAAATAGAAGCTAAAAACCCATTTTTCACACAATTAGAGCTAGGTAAATAATTTTTATGCAGGTGTACAAATATAAGAAAACGTCACAACAATATAAGAAAACGTTAGAGAAATCGCCATCTTTAATCCAAAATGGTCACCCGAAAACACATTTTTCTAAACACTGAAGCTAAAGAAACGAAATTTGGTATCACGAGTAGGTCACCATAAAAGGGGAAAAGCTCCTTTATGGGGGCGCGGCCCCCTGTGGATTTGATGCAGATCGGCATCGAGAACAATAATCCGCAGAGTCTGGCTATTATAAAGGGGGCGCAGCCCCTAAAACCCCCAAGCTGTTGGCGCAACTTTGGCCGAGTAAAGTTAAAGTGAAGAGAAATTTCGATATGTTGCTAACAAAGGGTGAAGCACATAACACAGAAGATTGGACCTTATTTAAAATAAAGAACATCTGATACGAAACAGGTGAATGATATACTGTAATTTAATAATTTATACCTTCCTATTTAGCCTTCATATGTTCATTTCATCTGAGTTTCCTTTAAACTTTCACTCGAAATGAATCATGTATTGGCTCCTATAAACTTTATTAGTCTCTCTTCACTCTCCTCGTTCTTCTCTGTTATCTCTCTTGGCAAATCCAAACTTTCTCACTTGCTTGTCACTGCTCCGCTTAGTTCTTACGTACGTTTCCATTGAAACATCCCATTGCTAACTTATAATGGGATTTTAAATTATCCAAAATCTTCTGTACATGCTAGTATATATATCTTCGACTTCTATTGCGAAGATTCCCATTCTCCAAAAAACTCAAACCTGCAAACCCTTCCGAGGACTTCTTGTGTACCCAATTCCCTTCGGCAGATTAAATATATATGTGTGGTTGTTTGTTCGGTACAGGCTTCTAAATTGTTCAACTTACACACCTTAACCTCTCTTAGAAACTTTATTTTATATGGCCCAGTCTAGTAATTGTTGACTTAGGCTCGTCACGCACCTCCCTAAGAAGTTGAGGAGAACTGTATTAGCGTAATTGATGGTATAACTATTAAATATATTGTGGGTTCTCATATGCATATCGAAGGATCGATCTGTACCAATTTTTTTACGATTTCTTATTAAGGGTATATATATATATGCTTCAGTACATTTTATCCCCCCCCCCCCCCAGGAAAAGCTGAAATGACAGGCCTGTATGTGTCCTCTCTCTACGAATGGCTCTACAGGTTCTACCAAAGATTTTCATGACCTTTGTGAGGGCCAAAATATTCGGCTTAGTTGTTGGGAGAACAAACGTTTGTTGTCTAAGACTTCTATCTCGTGCGTAGTTTAATTCTTGTTTGTCCAGTTATGAGGGATTCATGCACTGCAAATATGAGCAGTTTCAGTGAGTCAGTCAGTGATTGACCATGGGACTATATATTATGTGGACTCGCTTTGCTTCGATGGAGGCGCTGCCCCTAGACCATCGTGAGGGCTACACCCCAACTTGGAGATTGCGCCCCTCTCGTGGGGCACCGTTCCCACATGGTGCCAATCTGCGCCCAACAGCCCGGAGGGACTACGGCCCCATATTGAAGGTTTGCCCCATTTATTCTAACCTACACGCGATGGTACGCCTTCATAATGAATTTCGTTTCTCTAGCCTCAGTGGTTTTAACAATGGGTTTTGAGGTCATCATTTTAGATTAAAAATGGCGACTTCTTAACATTTTCTTATATTGTCGTGACCTACTCCTGATGGTACACCTTCATACCAAATTTCATTTCTCTAGCTCGGACGGTGTGGAAAATGACTTTTGAGCGGCCATTTTGAATCAAAATTGGCTACTTTTTCAACATTTGGTATTTTTTCTTAACCTACTTTTGATGATATACCATTTTGCCAAATTTCGTATCTCTAGCTGAAACGGTGTGGAAAGTGTTTTTTGGCCTCGTCCATTTTGGATCTAAGATGGCGTCTTTGGATACATTTTGTAATATTTTTTAGCCCTCTAGTGATGGTGTACCTTCACACAAAATTTCTCTTCAGTAACCCCAGCAGTTTTGGCTGTGCATTACATACAACAATAAGTTTGGCGGCCGTTTTTTATCCAAGGTGGCGACTTTTTTTGAAAATGTGATATTTTCCTAAACTACTCTAGATATTACACCCTTGTGAAAAATTTGGTATCTCTAGCTCAAACGGCGTAGAAAACGGACTTTAGGTCTGCCATTTTGGATTCAATATGGCATCTTTGGAGACATTTGGTTATAATTTTCGTAACCTAATAGTGATAATGTATCACATTACTAAATTTCGTTCAGTAGCTACAGCCGTGTAGGCTGGGTATTGGAACAAATGTCGAAATGTCTCGTGGACGAACAATTCTTTGGACCAAATGTTGATTGGACGAAATGTCGATTGGACGAAATGTCGATTGGACGAAATGTCCTGTGGACGAAAAATCCGTGGTACCAAAAGCCGATTGGACGAAATGTCTTGTGGCCGAAAAATCTGTTGGACCAAAAGTCGATTGGACGAAATGTCTTGTGAATGAAAAATCTGTTTGACCAAAAGTCGATTGGGCGAATTGTCTTGTAGACGAAAAATCCGTTGGACCGAATGTCGGCTGAACGAAAAGTCAAGTGGACGAATTGTCTGTGGACGAAATGTCGCGTGGACAAAATTTCGTTGGACGAAATATGGTATATCACCCTCAGGAACATGTCTCAGAGTCAGTGCAGCGAAATTTGGTCTCTATAGGGTATCGCAGTCGAAGACCGACTCGTGTGTTGCTACTAATCGCGGCCCATTGGCGGCGCAGAATCACATGGACTCGAAATCCTCGTAGATAGGGCCTTAGAGAACTAGTGGCAATGTGTAGCGTGGTCAGATGAGTCACGTTTCCAATTGGTACTACGAGACATTCTCGTATGTCAAGAAAGTAAATGCATGTTTTATGCGGGCTTGTATCCTGCCCCTTGTTGCTATGAGAAAAAATGCTACACATTATCGGTTATCCACCTCGTCTTTTAATCAAAATAAAATGTGCTTTATAGGCAATAGCCTTTAATAAAATCATTCAACACTTACTTACTTGTTGTTGCAATATATGCACAACTCAATAAAGCACGATTAGAAGCAGCATTTCTTTTTTTTTTCTTTACAAGACAGGAGTCCTCGTAAACTGCAGTTCGTTTCCGATAAATATTATGTTGCTCCTCTATGGTGTGATGGATACCGTGCATGGGTTTGCGCGTTCAAATCCTGGTGGGGTAAAAGTTTTCTTTTTTTTTATCAAAATGAAAATTGGTTTCGTGAGTTCAGATCCTGGCGAACACAATATTCTCTTTTTTAAATTTTAAATCAAATTACTGCAATTTAAAAAAAAATATATAGTTTAAAATATATTGAAGTAGAATAAAACAATGTTGGCAATAATAAGAGAAACGATGTTGACAATAATCAGGGATACTGCACTTTAGGCTGGTGAGAAAGACAATTGAGTAATTCATGGGAGAAATTTCCAGGACTTTTAAATTCTAAGTATTGGGTTTACTGTCTATGACTTTAAGTTGCGGTACTTAAGGTCATGAGTTGGAATCTCAGAGTTTTTTTAAAATTTATTTGTTCTGACCAAGATATGAAATAAGGAGCTCTTCGCAAAACATTAATATTTATGGTAATGAATGTTAATTACTTTTTATTAACATGAGTGGATGGAAAGAGCATAATTTCTCCTCTTCTAAAAATGTGAATAAGATAAGCATTAAAGAAAATAATTATCCTCTAAAGATCTTTATCTGTCCTCCAAGTGTAAAAGACCGTATCTGCACATTCGACCGAAATAGAGTTGTTTAATAGAAGGTCAATGGATGTCAAATTTGTAGACACGGCCTTTTGCTTTTGTACGTCAGTTTTCCTCTAAGAAATCGAAGCGTTTCACTTCTCATTTACTACAAATGCGAATAAAGACCACTGAAAATAATAAAACGGAACCGCTTTTCAATGAAGAAACAAAACAGAAAAACAGCGACGTTACATCTTCTCTACAAAATCACGGGTGTTAAGAGCAAGGATGAAGTTAAAATAAAAATTCTTAAAAAGAAAAAAAAAAGCAATTTATGTAACTTCCCGCTATTGAAATGGCAAGCCAAACTCGGTAGCCGTGTGGGTTGGGTCGCAGTTCATGAAGTTGTGGGTTCGAATCCCGCCCGGGGCATTAATGTTTGTGTATTTTAAAGCTACATGCCATTCATATCTCCGTGACGGGCCGTTACTAAAATGGCCCATATAAAATAAAGTTTACTAAAGTCTTTAATAAAATGAGGAAGAGAAAAATGGTAAAGAAATTGATACAAAGCCTCCTTTTGGATGCCGGAACAATGACATCTACCTTTGGCGAAATGCGATTGGAATAACAAATTTATGAATTTTAAATTACTTCTTTTACAGTTATTTGACTCTCATGATATATTCGTTTATCTTTAGGAATAGAAATTGTGCATCAGTTTGGAATTCAGACAAAACATAGTTCGATTGTTTTTAAGATAATAGGGGGAAAGATTACCTGAAATTTAAATAAACATTTATTACTCAATGAAGCCGAAAAAAATTAGCGCCGCTTATATTGATTCAGGTTCTCGTTAGTAACACTAAGAAAATGCAGGAATTGTATTAATACCATTAGGTTCTAGACGATTCCTTCCCTTTCTGCCCCCTATTCTGCCTGAGCCAAAATGCGTAAAGGCCATAAAACATTCGATTCAATGCAACAAATCAGCCACCGAGGATTAAATAATAAATGCATATAGGTACGAATAAAGTATAGTAGCCGTACTGCATATTATATTCAGTCGCCTCGTCTTCAAATTGTAACAAATTGCTGTCTGTAATCAGAAGTGGACTAAATCATGAAACACTCGTTTATTTCTTTTTGCAATACACGCAGAATTACATAGAACCACCATGAGAAACAAAAAAATGTTAGTTACGAATCAACACTATAAAACATAGTTTCAAATGAAGAAAGTTTCGTATTAATCTGAAGAAGAATTTCCGGTGGAGAACTAGTTAGCATAATAACCTCTCAAACGTGAGGTTATGTGTTCGAACCCAGCTAACAAACTACGCGCTTTTAAAGAAATTATAAATTGTGTTTTGCAAGTAATAAAATGTAGACTTCAGATAAACATACTAAATTTGACAATACTAATACTTTTTCTACACTTATAAGGGTGATAAGGAACAGAAAAAGAGATAGAGAGTTCGAGGTATTCTTGAGATAAAGGACTTCATTGTTTAATACAAACCAATTAAAGATTTTAAGATATATTTCTAGACTCGAACTATAAATTCTTCTTTGTTTGTTGACGAAATGTTTGTAGCATTGAATCCATGCAGTATAAAAGAATAAAATGCTATTAAAAGCTTCGTGTTCTGACACCTTAAAATCTGTTCTAGTGATCAATTTCACGGAAAATCTGTGTTAGGCAGTGTTAAAAGCAGTACCCTGTATTTTCTGGTAGGTAAGATTTTTTTTCCAACTACCTTTTTGTATCGTATGCGATTTGCCATTCGGGATTGATCAGTTTTGTGGCAATTAAGGAGACCAAGCTCTTTGCCCAAGGTTATTAGCATGGTCTAATATAATGGTTCAGAACCTACAACGTCCTCGTGGCGTGTGGTTGTCTCTGGCGAGCGCTGGTGAACTCGCTTAGTGGGTAAATAGATTGGTTGGAGGAGAGTGTGGAAACTTCAACTAATAGTATAGATTTATAGAAATACTTTGTAGTATGGTAACAGGAGGAATAATTTCTGTAGTGAGAACAAATACGTTAAGTATACATTTACAAGACGTGAATACAAAGTGCGATTAGAATTGATCAATGACGCAATTCGTAGAGATTTACGAGTAGAACCGGACGAATTGTACAGTGTTGAGCCAGATTACTATCTCAAAGATATTTTTTTAAATTAAGAAAATAAGCAAATTGTGGATAGAGTATTAGTGCAGTGTAAAGATGAATTAAACTATTGAATAGACAATCAGCGACTAGTGTTACCGGTTACGGTAGAAATACAAGAGACTATAGTAACTTCTGTATGGATTTTGTCTCTAGAACTATCGGATTCAAGGATCCAACAGGTGTTTAGTGAGTACGGAAAAGTGGCTAGAGTGTCTAAAATTTACTATCCAGGAAAATCGTATTACTTTACAGTGTATACGGGGAAGAGGTTAATTCATTTTACGGAATTATTCAAACCGGTGCCACAATATTTAACAATTGCAAACTTTAAAATTCAGACACGTACTCAGGGACAGTTTCAGACAAGTTTCGAGGAGAACGGGACAAAGCAACTGACATACCCTTCAGTTAATTTAAATCGACTTGAAGAAGTGCATCAATTCAACTTTCAGACTTTTCCTAATTTTGTGAATGAAAGACAGCGAATTTCCGAAGATAAAAAGCTTAGTGGCAACCTGCCAAAGAATTGAAGACAGTTATCACGTGCCAATTTTGCAGGAGCGGCTGATTCAACAGACACCGAATGAACAACAGGGCGAACAAAATATACTAGGTGCACAAGAACAACAGGTGGAATTATCAAAAGAGTAAAAAGGCAAAGGGGGGTTTTGCTCAGTTTCACAGCAGCTGCATAACGAGGTGACAACGTATAATACTAACCAGGAAGTACCCAATCTGTCTGGTAGAAACAGTGACGTATTTTCCCACGGACTAGGAATTACTGTGCTTAGTGTAGAATCTTTGCGAACAGGAGAAAGGGATTAGACAGACGGAGGGAGAAGAGGGGAAGGTGCTGGAGACACCTATCATATCTTCGTCAGAAGAAAACAGTGAGTTTATAGTAGCAAACGCGTTAAAAGTGTGGTTGAATCAGAAGTCGATAGTGAAGTGTTTCAATTTGCAAGTTTTCGTCTTCGTAAACGTAAAAAAGAAAACAAATGAAGAAAGGTAGGTTAACTCGTTCCCAAACAGCTATACAGAGTCTTCCTCAGGACAAACAAGTAGTTTTGAAAACCAGTAATAGTGACGAGGAAGTGGTCACATAAGTGCCAGGTAGGAGCCCCTCTGCGAGCTACAGACTGGAAGGTACGTGTGTTCTGTTTGTTTGTTTCCTTTCCTTGTGTGCGTTTGTTTTTGGCTCGTCTTGTGATACTACAAAGGCTGGAAACGCAGTTTCTTATAAAACAAAATTATGGCGGTTTGTTGGAAGTATGCTGTATGTTTACTAGTGTTTAGTGTGCATATGACGCTGGCCGTAGCGAGTATGAATACTAGTAAAGTATATCAACCAAATAAAGTGGACAGTTTTGGTTAGTGTCTCAAAGAAAACAACATTCAGATAGTTTGTACACAAGGAAATGCGGATATGAAGTGGGTTATACCCTACTACACCACGTTTTTCAAATATAACGAGTTGATGAACACAGGAACAAACATTTTTTGCGTCAAGATTTATCTTACACAAATGTACTTAAACATGAGAGTGGGCGTTTAACGTTCATGACTGTTCAGGACTTGGCAATAATATGCTGTTATCCTAAAAGTGGGTCCCATTTTAAGGCCCACCGAGATGATTTTTTCAAAAACTTTCTCGCACATGAGCTCCAAAAAATCCGTAAATACAAAATTATAATTACGGGAGATATGAACGCAACCCGTCTACGTTCGGATAGATCAACAGGTAGTAACATTAGTCAAGGGTTGCAATAGATATTTTATGAATTCTAGCTGCTGGATATATGGAAATAACTACTTCTCATGACATTGGTGCCACTTATATTTATAATCAAGACTTTTCTAGGTTAGACGTGATATATGTATCTCAACATTTTAAGCATCACCTACAGAGTGTTCACTTAAAAAAGTTAAATTTTGGTGACCATAGCTTAATTTTTACCAAGTTACAATGTAACCTGGAAACACATTTGTTTTTCCGCATGTTTGGCGGTACAATGATCAGATTCTAGATAATCTGGATTATAGTCTTTTATTGTATAATATATGGCATTATCAATGTACGAAACCGTCTTTCAGAATGAATTTACAGGATTGGTGGTTGCGTACTAAAAGAATTGTTAAATATGAAACAATTAGCTTTTTCATAAATCGTAACTTGCATTTACAGCGACAATTGGCTCTTTGTTATGATAGATTAGAGTACTATAATCAACTTGCTGCAACAGACCCTCAGTGGTTGGGTCAAGTTAAGCAAACACAAAGTATTCTGCGGCAACTACATGCCACCAAGCGACGAGGCTTCACAGTAAGGTCGAAACTCAAACTAGTGAGTATCAGCGAAGATGCCATTTTCCTCCGACTAATTCAAGAACGACATAGAGCTAAAAACATTTTTTTAAATAGCTACTGCGATGACAAGGGTCAAACGATAACAGGTACTCAGATGTACGGAGCCATCCGCAGCCAGTATAAAACCTTTTATCAACAACCGATAATATAAGATGGTCCGAAATTATCGCGACAGGCCGACTGGTCTGCTTTAACGCAGACTCAACAGATGATATTACAGCAGCCATTTACTATCAATGAAATAGAACAAGCGTTAATGACCATGAGAGAAGGGTCATCACCAGGGATCAATGGTCTTAGTGTAGGTTTCTACAAAAAAATTAAAATCGTTTTAGTACCTATGTTGACTAAACTATATATCTAATTTCTGGATGTGTATCAGGTGCAAATGGATTTCGCACAGGCCCTCGGTATTTTAATATCTAAGAAAGGAGAGAGGACGCCAGTAAAATTTTTAGATTGATCTCACTCTTAAATGTGGACTATAAATTATTAACTAAAACAATAATGCGCCGTATTTATCCTTTAGTTACTGTACTCACGCACGCAAGCCAGGGTGGTGTAGCCCAGTCTTACCCTATGCAAGTGCAACTGGCAAACATCCGTGACGCAATTCAACTGCATCATTTAAAGGTACTGCCTAATTTCATCATGTTTGCGACGGACTTCCAACAGGCTTTTCCTTCGTAAAATTTAGCTTATTTATATTCGGTATTAGAAGCAATGGCATTTCCAGAGATTACGATCAGGTTATTACTAAATATTTACTCGGTCAGGAAGTTACGATTACAGATCAGCAAAAGGTTATTTTTAGAATTCCGTATAGACAGAGGCCTCCATCAGGGATGTAGCCTCTCTCCACTATATTAGCGCCCTTAGTAATAGAAATACAAAAAATATTACAAGGTTTTTAACTCCAAACAGCTTCACTTAAAGCGTTACTCTATATCAATGTCGCGGTCCGGATCGTACGTAATAAACGAGAAATGCAGATGGTTTCTGACCTTTTGCAAATATTTAGTGAGCATTCTGGAATTCAGATCAATAAAAACAAATCTAAATTATAGATAATGAAAAAAAAACAAAGAGAATTCTACAGAGTTTGGTGAGGTTACTGAGGCACTGAAGTACCTCGGAGTGTGGTGGAGTCATTCTATCACTAAGGTTAGCACATTAAATCCTCAGGTAGTTTCCAAACGAATATTAGTAGAGGTACAAACGTTCTCGGGTTGTTTTCTGTATTTATTGTCTTGAGTATGCTTCTTAAAAGTATACATATTGAGTCAGTGCACACATATAGAGCAACTCTTTCCTTTAACTAAAAAGGCTTATGCCAATATACTAAATATACGGGCAGATTTCTGTAGAGGCATCAGGTGTTGAGGGCACACATGTCAACTTGCAATTAAGAATGGTGGACTCAATTTAAAATCTATTGAACGCCAGGGTGAAGCCCTTCGTATACACAGAACACTACAACTAATCCGAGATTACGAACAATCTATTTGTATGTAACTTATTAATGAAGTATTTAGACGAATGGACTTAACGTTACCACTAAATATATTACCATGGCATAAATTAATGCCTTACCTTAATAAACAGTTTATAGTCATGGCACACGCATTACAAGCACACATTATTATAGATCATTAGTCAGTTAAACATTTCTATCAATGGATAAGTGAAAATATCTATCCTCATCAACTGTATATTCAACAACATAACGCTGAGCATAATTGGTCGTTAATATGGCCAAATTTAGCAGACTTACAGGGTAATCCCGCTTCGCATCATATAGCTTTTCAGGTCATTCATCATATACTGCCGACCAAAGCGGTATTATATAGGGAAAATATAGGACATACGAACATTTGTAGAGAGTGTGGTTTGCAGGATACGTTACGTCACAATTTACTGACTGCAAAGCTACTAAAAATATTGGATATCAATATCATCAAATAATGAATAGCATCACGCGGGGTAGTTTCGCCACTTGGGACTGGGAGCAGGTTTTAGATTTTCCATCCTTCCAGGTTTTCCCAAGGCAAAAAGAAGAATGTTGCTTTGGATTACTATGCCAACAATAGACATTTTTGTTAATCAAACAGAGTTAACTGATCCTGGATTTTATACTCAGTACTAATTAGAATTATTTACGCAAATGCCTTGTGGGCATAAGCAACAGAAATATCAAAATTACTATAAAGCTATAATTTGTAAGAAGCTCAGGGGGCGGTTAAATTAATAATTAATTTGATGTAGTAGCTAGTTGTTCAGTTAATAAATGCAATGTTAAAAAAATAATAGTTAATGTATCGGAGAGCTAATCCTGAGGTCCTGGGATCGAACACTGGCGAGGTTATATTTACCTTTTTATCAAATATCATTTTCTTATGTATATACGCATTACAAAATTTAATAAAATTAGTGACCAAGACCCGTGTAGGTTAATTAAGTGAGGTTCGGTGTTTTTTAATTGCACAGGCGAATGGAAAAAAGTATAGTTGGGAAAAATAAAAAAAAATGTGTTGGAAAAAAACAAGTCGCGTCTGGTAGCAAAGGCAGCAAAATACACTAGGTTGGATCTTCTTTTTTAAAATCCAGCAAGAGGAGAACCTCAAATCGCTTGGTCAAATGGCCTTGTGTGCTTGTAGAAACATTAAACTTTCGAGAAAAAATCATGTATCACTTATTGTTTGAAATAGTAATCCAGCATGATTTTCACCTTGGGACCACTAAATAATAAAAATATAATAATAATTACAGAAAATAAAATTCATGTCAAATTATAAACCAGTATTGTTAATCTTTGTATTCTCTCTCAACACACTGCGAATAGATGTGATTGATTCCTCTAGTAAGATAGTAAGAAATCCCTCTCGAAGACTGCCTAAGGAGTTTTTTATGTCTGTTGTCTCAAGCGTTCAGCATGCAATGAGTTACCGTATGCTAGAATGTAACAATTCGCACTGTATAAAGTAGAGTGAAAAAGTGTAACAAGTTTCTAACGAAAAATATATTAAAACATGCACTTGCGTATTTAATATACTATATTGAGTGGTAAAAATAAAATGAAAAAAGATCAACAGTTAAATGTAGGCAAAAAATTAGAATAGGTGAGAGAACTATTTATTTTAATTACATATAAATTCTGAACATAGCGCAGCACATCTTTAGTCATACAAGAAGTAGAGCCTTTGTGGTTAAATTCACTCTAAATTATGTAAGATAATGCCACGTACTCGTGGCTCTGCTGAATTGACCATTGCCTAGCGAGGCGAAATAGTCTGCCGTGCAGCAAATGGCGAGGGACTGTCGCATATTGCTCAAGTTTTTGGTTGCGATCCGCGCACTGTGCGTAAATAGTTAGATCGTCATTCG
This sequence comes from Lepisma saccharinum, assembly GCA_022664845.1. NCBI lineage: Eukaryota > Metazoa > Arthropoda > Insecta > Zygentoma > Lepismatidae > Lepisma > Lepisma saccharinum. Next base: position 17,302 of record JAGDQP010026775.1, read on the forward strand.
GAGGAAGGGAACAGAGAATGGGCCACGTCAAAACGTAGAAGTGGTAGACGACGAGCAACATCCACAGTCCAAGACCAAAAGCTTCTGGAGGAAGTTCGAAATCAGCCTTTGCGACACCGTTCTATCTTGAGCGACAAAGCTGCAGAATATGGCTACACACGCGAGACAATTAGGCAACGGCTCGAGGCTGTTGGAATTAAGCATTCGCGCCCAGCAAGGAAAATCTTCCTTAGGGTGGGAGCGGACAGTTGGCGCGGTGGGACAGATAGCGCATCACGTGACTATCATAGCGCAGCACTACATCCATATCATCCATGCGCCTTTACGGTGCTTGCACATCGCACAGGAGATAGATTTATCATTTTGTACTAACTAACTAACTCTATGGCTTCTGGAACTCTCAAGTTCATCGCCGCAGTAACAAATGTTAACCATTGGATTCTATCCTGGGCAATAACAATGACATGATTTATGTGCCTTTTGAAGTTTAGGGTTAGACATTTCAACCATCAGGATTAATCTTCATATTTATGGAAAGCATGGCATCATTTCAAGCAGGGCATCCTATGCAATATACACTGAAGTTTTACAGAATTGCTCGTGTAGTTATTTCATATATTTGTCTCTGTTTAGCAGACTGTATTTTTACATACTGGTTATTACTAGTGAATTGTTTCTCTTTTTTGTTGTAGAAAACATGCCCAGAAATCGACAGAGAAAAGTGAACGGGCTGCTTGGACGGAGGAAGGTCTCCAAAGTGCCGCTCAACGTGTAATTAATGAGAAGATCAACATCAGAGAAGGCGCTCGACAGTTCAACTTACCGGAATCTACTCTACGTAGGCACCTTCGCTCCAAAAACTTTAGTAAGACGCCATTGTTCCCTTCATCTTGTTTAGGCCGAGATGCCGAGACTAAACTAGTGCAACACATTCAGAAGCTGAAAGCTGCTGGATTTGCTCCGACTAGACAAGTTTTTCAGATTATTACGTTTCAGCTAGCTACGCTAACTAAGGTGAAGAATAGATTCAATCAGGAGAAGCAAATTGCAGGCCGTGATTGGTTTAGGTCATTCATAGAACGTAATCCAGAACTGTCCTTAAGAAAGACGAGGGAATTTCGTTAGCAAGGGCTCAGGGCATGAACAGAGATGAAGTGAATAAATATTTTGATTTGCTTTAACAAACAATGCAAACAAACAATCTCCTTGATAAACCTGTTAGTATTTACAATGTGGATGAATCAGGTTTACAACTGAACAACAAACCTGAAAAAGTTGTTGCTTTTAAAGGCAGGAAGGACGTTCACGTGGTTACATCGGCAGAGGAAGGGGAAACAATAACCGTTGTGGCGTGTTGCAACAAAGAAGGTAATTATCTTCCACCATATTGCATTTTTAAATGTGTAAACAAAAAGCCAGAATATAGTGATGGACTACCACGTGGTCTTCAAAAGTTGTTATGAATAAAAGGTCAGTGTACATTAGTGCAGAGATTTTCATGGACTGGTTGAAGAATCATTTTGCTGATCGAAACCCTGCTAGGAAAGTACTGCTTGTCTTAGATGAATATGCTAGTCACATGAGTTTCTTTGAAGTATTGGACTTTGCCATGAACAATGATATTATCATCCTTAGTATTCCAAGTCATACAACCCATTACCTTGAGCCTTTGGACCGCTCTATCTTTAAGCCTTTGAAGACTTATTTCTATCAGGCTTGTCAATCTTGGATAATAACGAATCCTAACCGAAAAATCGCACGTCATCAGTTTGGTTGACTATATTGCCATGCATGGGAACGCGCAGCAACTACAGTCAATGGACTTGCCGGTTTTAAAGCTTCTGGAATGTCTCCTCTAAATAGGACCGCTATTCCCGACCATGCGTATTCAATTTCCGACATATCACAAGTCGAGACTCAACAGATACAACATCACATGCTAACGCATCTCAAGTTACCAGAGAATCCACAGGCCACTCTCCAACACCACAACCGAGCACATCCCCTGATACTACCGAAACCTCAAATCATCCTTCAACACAAAAACATGGCACTTCCACCGATACCGCAGGGGAAAACGATATCGAACCAATGACTCCCAACAATGTGATTAAGCTAATTTCTCCAATTCCTAGTGTATCCGAACCAAAGACATCAAAAAGAAAACAAACAGCTAATATTATCATCAGAGAAGATTTCATTGCAAAGAAGCAGTTGAAGTATGATGCTCTGAAGAAGAACCTACATCGTTTCAAGCTGACGACCGTCAAAAGACGCCGAAGGATCTCTTCCTCTTCTTCATCATCGTCCGCATCTTCGCTTGTCATGGATGACAGTTCTATTAGTGACAACGAAAATGAATGTGTTGAGTGCCTAGAACTGTATGAGGAGACAACATCCACCGCAGACTGCATACAATGTATTATGTGCGAAAGGTGTCTACATGAAACATGCTCAGTGTACTCAGATAAGTGTTCTGCTCGTGGAAGAATACAAAACAAGAATCTACTTGCTGCAAAGAAAAATGTGTAATGTAACAAACTTTTTCTTTGTTTGACATTCTCTCTGCGCCATCTTACCCACCCAGGTGTGCCATCTTTCCCAAATGGGTGGGACAGATGGCTAAAAGCTTCACTTTTTTTGGATGCATACTGCTGTTAAGTAGCTGTCAATAGCGGGTGTTTATTAAAACGTCGACAATCATAACATCGACACGTTCAAAACGTCGACAGTTCAGAACATCGACACGTTCAAAACGTCGACAGTTCAGAAGATCGACACGTTCGAAACGTCGACAGTTCAGAAGATCGACACGTTCTAAACGTCGACAGTTCAGAATATCGAAACTCAAAACGTCGACAGATCAGAACATCGAAACTCAAAACGTCGACATGTCAGAACCTCAAACTCAAAACGAAAACAAATCAAAAAGTTGTCCCGTTGTCGATGTTATGGTAGTCGGTGTTTTGACTGTCGGTAATAAGAATGCCACTCGACATATAAGGTATATTGAATATCGGTGTATGGGTGGGTGGGATTTCTATTAAATCATCGACATTCAAAACACAGACGCCGACATGTTTGCTACATCGACAGCTTTAAACACCGACATGATCAATAGATCGACAGTTCACTATGGCGACAGTAAAATCACCGACATAGTCGCTGTTGCTGCAACTGTGACAGAAGCAATTCCATTCTGTCACTATTTATATTTTAACAGTTCTGTTCGTATCAACGCAAAGATTCAACAGTCTAAAGACTCAAGTAGAGTAGACTCCGGTACCTTTGTTTCAAATATAAGATTTGATATTGTGACAGCAATCAACACGAGCTGGTTGCGACTGGAACATGCTTGAATCTAAATTTGTAGTATTTTATGAAGTACAAAGGCCAAAAAGTTACTAAATACCATTCATCGCATCGTAAGTAGGCCTATTTCACCATTACTAGAGTAAACAAATCTAATTTCTCGTCAGAAATCTGTAAGATGCTGCAACGAAAGGAATTTGTGTTTGAAGAAAAGTAAGATCCTTGGCTGGTTCCATTAAATTTCTGACTTCAGGGTAGTTAACGTTTGGTTTGTTTACGTAAATAGAGTTATTTTTGGTACAAAAAATTGGATTGACGCCCTTGTACTTGAAAATGCTACAAGTATTAATTTTAGAAAACCGTGAAGTGAGCTGAACGAAATCATATCTCACGAGCCAACATCCCTTCTTGTCTCCAAAGAATTCTCTAAGGCCAAGTCCTACAATGTCCTGATATCTTCCTGATTACTAACTACCAGATAAGATAACACGATGATACTACCTGGTGACGATAGGACCGATCACTTTATACAAAATAACGCATTACTCACAGGACTCGGTTGTATCATCCCGTTATCTTATCTGACAGTTATAATCAGGATATTTTAGGACCGGCCCTAAAGGACCCATTTACAGTAACTCAAAAAAAAAAACAACTGTAAAGTGAGGTTATTTTGCTTTAGAAATTGCAAAATAAACTTACTTATGGTTCGACCCCCTCATTATAATAAAACCGTTCAACATGTACGGGGCGAAGATTTACTCTTCTGATATGGCCCCTGTGCTTGAATTTTTACACTTCATTGCACTTCAAGGCTGATCGAAGCTTTTTTTTTTAATTCTTAGCATGCTTCGTCCAAGCCTTACATTCAGCTTTGTGCATTGGTGGGTTGGTTAAAGGAGCGGGGGGGAGGGCGCTCACAACAATCGCATTCACCCAAGGGGGCGCTAGGCTTAAAAGGTTGAGAACCACTGGTCTAGATGACGTCAAATCGCGCAAGTGCGTGGCCCACGAGCAGAGTCGGCCTTAAGTCAATCGGCGCTATGTTCCAAATTTATGATGCATCCTCATCAATAGTAACTTAATACTAAAATTTAACACTACCCGTTTCGATACACTCGTGCCCGAAATGTCTGGCGCCCCAAAACTTTTGGCGCTCTGTTCAGGGCAACCGTTCGAACACCCCTCGAGCCTGCTTTGCCCAAGAGAAAGACAGGCCGCGGCGCGTAAGCTTCGAACGCTGGTGACGTCATCATACTAGTCCGGCTGCTCATCCATGGAGACCTTGCTCGCGCGGGCAAGAAGTCCCACTATACTTTGATATTTTGCACTATTTGAAAAGCCATCAAACTATTCAGAGTGGTAAAGTAAAATTTTATGAATGAAGTCTCAAATTTGTTAGAAGGTTAAGGACGTTTTCAAATGCAGTTTTGATCACTGAAGTTCACATAAAGAATTCATTCCTCAACGCTACATGTTGTGCTTCTCTGAACCGACCTTTTTTTTAAAGAATTTTCTTCGACCAACAAAATGTGTGTGATTGATACATATTTTTTAATGTTAGTGACTGATAATATTAAATGCTCAACTCTCGGATGATAAGTAAGTAGTTAACTTATCTAAATATAGTATTTCAAATCCTGAGTGGGTTCAATTTTACTCGCTACTTAAATTTCCACTCCATCTCCCCCCCCCCACCCCCACCGAAGTTTGGAACAGTTCCGTGGGACAGAGATTCTCAACCAGCTTACGGATACGATTGCTTTTGCTAAAAACAGAGTTTATCGATTCATTCAATTTAATAGAGTGCATCAAAATATAAATGGTGACAGTAGTAAGATATCCTGCTAGTACTAGTCCTTTCCTTTCGTTCAAGATGATGTCAATTCTGACGTCATAAGAAACGAATATGAACTAGCGACTAATCAACCTACACCGTCAATAATAAATTAAGTCCAGACGCTGCACATACGAAAAGTATCTAACGTATAAGTCGCACTTACGCTCAATAATCCAAACTCAAATAAACACCACTGCACTTTTGAAGCTTAGAAAAATAAGTAAATTTTCGTATGTGAGAGCCTTAAACATTGACTACAAGGGCGACATTGATGTGAGGAGGTGCTTTTCTATTTAGCTCTGTACTTTCCAAAGAGCCACATGCGAAATACTTCCAAACAAATATTTCGTATTCTTTAGTTTAGTTTAACCTAATTAATGGTTGAATTAAATAAAACGATAACTTTTCTATCCAAAATAGTACATATCTTACCGTAACACGATATTAATTTAGATTAGATTTAGTTTAGAAACATGAACCAGCTGATTTATGATACGAGGAATAATATTTATTAAATCTTTCCCCTTGCGTATAGAAAATAGGCGAACATTTCTTATTGTGGGTTTCTTAGATCTTATTAAATAAAATACGAATGCGAATTTAGTACCAGAACATAAAGATTATACACTTTTCAAAGTGTCGATCTTCTGAACTGTCGACGTTTAGAGTTTCGATCTTCTGAACTGTCGACATTTTGAGTTTCGATGTTCTGAACTGTCGACGTTTTGAATGTTTCGATCTTCTGAACTGTCGACGTTTTGAACGTGTCGATGTTATGATTGTCGGTGTTTTGATTGTCAGTAATATGAATGCCACCCACAATAGCCTAGTTAATGTGCATTTCCATTGTTCATTATTGATTGAAATTACGTGTAATCTGTTTTTGAAGTACATAAAAACATAAATATTTAATGTTCCCTTTTGTTTTAAAAAGTGCGCCAACTGTCCCACAATTGCCCTACAGAAGACCATAAGGAAACGCTTCTGGAATGCGTTTGTGCTAATGGACGCTCTTCCAAAGGTATACTGGGATCTCGCCATCTGGTCTCATGAGAAGGTGTTCCTCTCAGACCAGCACGGAAGAATGATCTTATACCGGGCACGCGGGACAAGATATGATCCTCAACACATCCGCACTGAGCACTCTGGGAGAGTCTCGGCTGATTTCTGGGGCTAAATGACGGCAGCAGGTCCAGGTGAACTTGTGCCTTTTACTTCATCTTCTTGTAAGTTATTTTCATCTCGTTTTCTCATGGAAGAAATGTTTCATATCGTTCCTTTCAATATTCTCTCTATTCCCATATTTAGTAGGTGAAAAGTAACACCCTCGGTTCCTTTCAAAAAGCAGTTTTTATTTAGTCATTTCTTTTTTATGTTTATTTTTCTAACGCCTTAATAAAGGAAAAGGTATAACCCTGACGGATTCCTTTTCATTTTTTTTGAATATGATTCTATTCGCACTTTTATTAGGGAAGAAGCAAAAACCTTCTGTTCGTATGGTTCAAAATATATTTATAACGCCATTAACCTAAATACTTGTTTTTTACAAACCGTGTATTGTTTCACACCCCAAACAAGAATTAAATCTCAAATTTGTAGCGCCGACCGGGTAGCCGTGCTGTCCAAGGCGTTAGGCGCTGTCTAAGGTCCCGGGTTCAAGTCCCGGTTGGGGCATGGGTGTTTGTGAATTTTAACTGGCTGTAAAGGGCCGACGGACTGGAGTCAAAAAGTTGCTATATTGGCTTATCTAAAATGAAGTTTACCAAAGTTTCATCAAAATTCTAGTGTGAGAGTCGAACTAGAGACCCTAAGTTAAAGAAATTCGCCATAACACTTTCCATTTATAGGCAGTGACTTGCAGGTTGCTCCTATATCTTTTGTTGATCATAAAATGCATGTTTGTTTGTCTTCAATTAAACATCTCACCCAAATTGCTTTACATGAAAGATGGAATCTTGTTTCGACAGTTCTTTCAAAGTAACGATAGTAATGCTGTTACAAACACAATAGACCCTTGATTTGTGTCAGCCTCTAGATTTAGAATTTTAATCTTCTCACTGCTGAAGATAAACTTACCCATTACTTTTCGTATGTGGTTTCTTCCAGATACTCCACTGAGGATACTATTTCCAACAATCGGCAGGAAACGTGATACAGGAAACTGACTATTAGGACAAACAACGGCATTTAGAAGTCTAAAGTTTTAAGAACAATTTTTTCGTCGTTTTGAAACCTGCGAATTTTTTTTTTTTCAAGAGTTTGAAGTGCAGTGTTTCTCTTATTAATTTGAACATTGTTTTTTTCTACTTCAATAACTTTTATTATAAAAATTTGAAAATCGATTTGAATTTAAAAGTTTTTACTTAAAAATCTTTCCTCAGCAGGGTTTGGCCCGTCATAAGAACATGAGTGCCATGTATCTTTAAACTACACAAACATCAATGCCCCAGGCGGGATTCGAACCCACAACTTCATGAACTACAGCCCAACCTCTAGTCCACTCAGCTACCGAGTTCGACTCGCAATTTTCATAACGGGAAGTTACATAAATTCCTTCATTACATAAAAAAAGAGTTTTTATTTTAACTTCATTCTTGCTCTTAGCACCCGTATTTTTAGTAGAGTAGAAGTAACGTCGCTGTTTCATTTTATAGTAAAAGCTGTTTCATTTTAAGCGGACTGCAGAAAAAACTTTTTAAAGGCATATTATTTTCTTTAATATTTATCCTATTCGCATTTTTAGAAGAGGATAAATTATACTCTTTCCATCCACTCAATTTAATAAAAAATAATTAAAATACATTACCATAAATATCTATGTTTTGTGAACAGCTCCTTATTTCATATCTTAGTCAGGACAAAAGAAATTTTAAGAAAATATTCTGAGATTCCAACTAAAGAACTTTAGTATCGCAGCTTAAAGTCATAGGCAGTTGACCCCACAATTAGAATTTAAAAGTCTTGAAAATTTATTTCATGAATTACTCAACTGTCTTTCTCAACAATCTAAAGTGGAGTATTTCCATGATTTTTGTCAACATTGATTCTCTTATTATTGTCAACATTGTTTTATTCTAGTTCAATATATTTTATTTTAGATGGTTAAACTATATTATTTGAAAAACGCATTGATTTGAATTA
>JAGDQP010026776.1:0-25592 GCA_022664845.1 Lepisma saccharinum
GACTATTTTGCATATCTTTGATGCTATAGCGACCAGAGTTTGCAACATTGGCAGGTGAAAGTGGGCGTGTTTGTTTTTCCTTTCCATGCTGATTTAATATTCGTCATCAACTGACGTAGTTGCATTTGAAAAACATTTAACTTATATTGGGTTGGCAACACTGTTTGCCCTATTACAGTGATTTTAATCTTCATATATCAGCACATGTACTGACTAAATATATGTGCAAACTGTATTTGACCTGGGTGACCCGTTTCGAACATATTACTCCATCTTAGGTGACCTCCTTATGCCTGTCCTCGTCCATTTCCGTTTGATGTTTTAGGACCCTTACACTTTGTATTAGCCGCTACGATTTTGCACGCGCTGTTTTCTCCTTACTATCGTTCCATGTGCAAATTTTCATGGGTGGTTTCGATATGAGGGGTGGGAATGTTCCCTTGTTAGATGAGTGAATGCCATAAATGAAATTAAATCAATTGAACAAAGAATAATACATAAAAATTACAAGATGAGGAAATAATATTAACTTCCGAAGCGGTGTAATCTCCTTAACACAAAGACAATGAGAACTCGGAGCCAAGATGTTAGCACGCTCTCTTTCTTTGCGCGTGGTCACGGGTTCAATTCATGCTGGAATACATTGAACGGAGTGTTTCGGAACCTACGTTACCAAAAACGACTTTCAGTCCTAAGAAGCTTGTTTCGCAAGTTAATAACAAATCAATAAATTCTTTGAAAATTATGGCTGTGCCATCATCTAAAATATAATATAGATCCCAAAATCTGCAACGTACATTCCAGAGCATTAAATAAATTTTTTATTCCCTCTATGCTCAGTAGGCAGGGAGGGAGGTATTGCTTTGATTACGGCGCTATTCGTGTATTCGTTTGGTAGCAAGTAATATAAAGAGTAAATCGAACGGGATGGTAGGTTTGAGATTTTAATTCCATCTGAGGAATGGCCTCTATCTTACGAAAGACTCCCAAGCATCACAATAGCTACATGTTCTCCTTAGGGATTTCATCAGAGCAAAAATTGAATTGATTTATGGATTTTAGGTTCAGAACATCATGGGAACAAAATCTATATAAACAGTGATATACTCACCAAAAAATCAGTTGACTCATAAGTAGGTACGCGGATTCGAACCCCGAGGCCGATCACCCTAACTGAGTTTTTCCAAGGTTTCTCTCAGTTTCACCAGGCGAATTCTTGGCGGCTATCTTCGAATTCTCCCACGTCTCTATCTCGGGCAGAGTCAGAGATGCCTAAAAGTCATAAGTAAACAGATTACAATGACTAAAATCCCAATAATCTTCTTTGTTATTATTCTGCCAACGCTAGCGTGAATATCCGTAGGATAAGACAGTGACAGTACATTCTGATGAACCCAATCAATTGCAATACTGACCTTTATTAATAATAATCACGGGCGTTACAGACCGAAAGTTCCTGAGCGTGCCCCAATGCCATCTGTATGTGGTTGGTGGAACTGCGTCCACCTGGGTGACGGCAGTGTGGTCAGCATTGCGCTCCACCTGGCCACGAACAGGCGTATTAGCGGCTTTCTAGACAGAGTGGCCGTCACGCCTTTATTCACGTGACTTCTCAGATTGCCTTACGACATTGGGTGCACGCCGATAAGTGGGACTCCAGACGGGAATTGAACACGGGACAACGCGGACATGAGTCCAACGCTCTGACAAGTAGACTATGAAGCTCCCACTGACCTTTATTAACGTGTGCATTAAACCCGGGGGAGATGTTCTTGGAAGGTAGTCGGTCGTGTTCTAGTTTGTAAGCACTATTCCGGCATTTGGTGTGACTGAGGAGAGAACCCAGGAAAAGTACGAATAATCGGCCGCTTAGATCGTTCACAGGGCCTTCCGATGGCTGAACCGACGCTCTACTAACTGATATACGGTCGCTCGGTACAACCTAGACTATAATTGTTCGTTCATGATAATGAATACTTAATATTTTTAAAAAATGATACTCTCTCTCTCTCTCTGTCCGTCTGTCTAGTTCACACTCTCTAACCATAGTCTTTCATGATGAAGCTGATCTTGAAACTTGACTAACTGACTGCTTCAAGTCAAAATAGACGAGTTCAAAAATCGAGGAATCGAACTCCTCCAATGTTGGCACATAATCATTGATAATGTACGTGACTACATTACTGAATGAATCAGTGTGATTATGACTGTGTATCGTTAGACTACAATTGCCATGTGCCATCTCAGCATTTGTGTAATTGTGTTAATTAATTACTGTTCTCCTGTTAACGTAGATAAAAATCATAGCGTTAAAAATAGATACGAATTTATGCACCAATCTAATAGAATCAGAAGGTCGGATATACGCTTATTTTTGCTTAAAAGTTGAGGCAAGTTATATTAAATGACTAAAGATGTGCTTACATAATATTTGAATGTCGCCAGAGAGTAGAAATAGTATTCACCTAATCAATGAAATTAGAAGTACTTACAGGTAATTTCATTATCCATACAGACAGCTTTCGTTCAGATCGTACCCAGCCCTCGTTATTCAGACAGTTATGTCGCAGGCTTAGGTGTGGCAATGGGTAGGCACGTGAGTTCGAACCCCACGGTCGACTGTCCCGACAGATTTTCCACGGTTTCACCAGTTACAAGAACTACTTGGTAAGTTAACTGTTGACTTACCAATTAACTCTTGTAATTGCCAAACATTACGAGATATTAAACAATATTTAAACTGAAAATTGTTAAAATTTCAAAGAAAGCAAAATTAGCCATTGTTTCTGTTAAAAAAATTTGCACCTCAGTAACAGTATTAACAGGATCCTCCGGTTTCGAAAATTTCACCGTTTGATTCCGCATAACCCATTTAGTATTTCACTTTAGTTTGGAACCTTTACTCCCATTGAGTTACAACACCTTAAAAGTCCTGAAAACCCTCTACACCATATTAATTTTGACCACTAACTAGGTCTTCTAGCTGCCGAATGGTATGAGCTATCGAAAAGTATATCCCCTAAAAGTTGTTAAAAATTTAGCACTTGTTTCAACGGAAGCAACATCGACACCCCCCACACACTTTATATTCAAAATTTTGAAGTTATTCCCTCCGTAAAGGTACCGGTATTCCCGAGACGCTACTGTTTTCAGAAACATCACCGTGTGATTCCGCAGATTCTCTTTGATTTAAATATTTTTTGTTTTGAAAATTTCTGTGCACTAGGAGCTGAGTTGTGATCCTGTTACTGATTTCTAGAACCAACCTGTAGATTCATCGGTGGTTCATATCTGTGGAAAGTTTCAAGTTGATCTGCTATGTGGAAGTGGGTCAAAATTAGCTTACACAATTTCTCCCTAACTAACAAGTGAAGGTAAATGAAAGCTTATAAAAAAGAAGGAAACACTAGTAGTTTTCTTCTGTTCATACGCTCACAACAGCTTTATTTCTAGATGACTTATGCTACCACAGGTTCTCGTCTCAAGGTCAATGCCTGGCATGTCTATCAGACTTCGCTTCGTAACACACCTGCTCTCACCTAAAAGAACACAACTTTCTGTGTCTAAAGGATCGTATTATATCTCTTGTTAAACGAACATCGAACAACACGTGTTTTTAAATTGCTAAAGCAAGAGAAAATCTTTTGACAATATTTACTAGTCGCCTTGAAACATAATTTTAATGTTTACATTTTTCATAGACCTTACTTTGAACCTCTCTTTAGAGATCTTTAATACTCAAAAATGAGTTTTTGGTTTTTTCATAGCGAAGCTATAAGAAAAGGAGCATTCTAATCCCGGTTTTGGCGTCTGTCCGTATCCAGAAATTAAATCTCAAGAACTACAAAGTGTAGAGAGATGCGTATGTGGCGTTGGAAATGACTTGAATAGACTTGCTCAGAGCCCGTGGAACCGTCCTGATTGGTGCACTAGCTCAATGTTGCCAGCCCATTTTTAAAAACTAATTGTTAAAATTGTTTCCATTCAGTTAAACCAAGCTGCGCAGAACTTGGCATAAACATTATTCGACACAATACAAAAACACTGAGGTCACCTGCATCTCTAAGCAACTCACTTATCAGTGCTTGCTGACTATTTTCTTTAAAATTATATTTGAAGATGTTATTGTAAAAAGGCCCCGAGTCACTTTTTTGGTGGGTTTGAGTTATTGCTTGTTCCTAACTCATTGGGGTATACGTATGTTTTGCTTTACAAAAGGTCCTGATCCAACTACTAGAACAATAGTATGATAGCCAAAAAAGCTGTTCTTATTCTGTTAGAGAAGACCGTTTTTGCCGTTTTTCTCCAAACTCCACAAATGTGATTCGGGTTCCTTTTTACCGGCACAATAACATATTCATTTATTTTCAAATTATTTCCATTATTTCGGAACGCATTTGAACTTTTAATTTAATTATCCAATAATTATTATTTTATTTGAATTTATTACGCAGTTTCGTAAAAACCATGAAATTCTAATAAAAGATATGAGTGTTAGTAAAGAGAGAACAACCTGTCACTAAGTAAAGTTTTATTTCAGTGGAAAATAGTATTCTACGTTAAACAAAAACTTTTCCTTACTCATACTTGCCTCTTTTAAAAATTCTGAAGAATGCTATTGGAATAGAAAACTTTGTATCAAACTCAAGTAAATATTGTTAAAGTTCGAATTCATGTCACTGCGGCATGAACTCCAACATTTGTCACAACGAACAAAATTTTCAAACATTTATTTTTCTTAATTCTAAAGTTAGTTACCTTTCTTATCTCTTATGAAAATGGCAAATTAAAAGATCTAAATACCTTTTCATAAAAGATTCATTTTAACATTTCTTTTGACAAAAATAAATTATGTAACAAATAAAGAATGCTTAGCATGAATTAAATTTATATTTCTCTCTTTTTAGAGATCATACTTAACTGCAAAACAGAAATTAGATTATTCAAATGACACTTCTTGACTTATTAAAGTCATAAAACTTACAATACTGGTTCCATTTTTCGGTGAAGAAACTTGCAAATTTACTTCAATGCAAATCATCAGAATTTAAAGGAAATTACCCATACCCATTCATTAACTACTGCAGCGTACTATAAACTGATTTTTTTACTAAGAATAGACCTTGGTCTAATTTGAAGCAAATTTATTGATTGAACTTAGTCATTATTGTGAAAAGGTTACAAATCATTTGACTTTCTGAAAAATACCAAAATAATACGTCTCAAAAACTAAGCGAGACTCTAAGAATTCTGTACTTCTCATCAAAACAAATATTTAAAAAAACTACTTTCCGAAATACTAGACTAGGGAGCATACTCTACATTCACGTGCCCCACTGTGTCCTTGCAATAATACTACAAATATAAATCTAGAACCACTCTAATATGCACAACATTTGCTTTTGTATGTTTCAGCACTTTTCAGTATAACGCTTTTAATCAATTTAAGAACACTTCGTCTTAAGCACCTTAGTAATGGGAAGCAATTTTCTCATTATCATGTCACATTACAATAAACGTAGCACAAAACTCACAAGCTTGAACATTTGCAGATCTTCACTTCTCTACAAATTAGGACTAATATATATCACCTTTAAAGATGGAAAATACGCGCTCAAAATACTTCAAGCTCCTTAAACCCGAATATCGACTACGATTTTATAATTGATTGTTGTTAAGATTACTTAGTTTTTATTTTACTTTAGTAACCTAATTCATTTTTGCGAAAGTAACTTCAGTTTCGCAGAACAGAAATTCTCACATAGTTTACTCCACATGTTTCATTCCCAACTGATTCAAAGATAACTGACTTCCTAATCTACATAATAGAAAACGAGTTCAAACGACGTGGAAATTACAATATTAATAGGTTTTAGCGAACTTCCTCTCGGCATTTATAATCCATAAGTTTATTTTTAACAATAAAAGATTTCGTGCTAATGAAGATTATTTGACAAAATTAAACAATTCAGAAGTATACTGTCGAAATAAGTATTAGTATCTGATTACAGATTACTTTCAACTTCAAGATTACTTGAACTGAGCTGACGTAGCTCATTTTGTAGTATGTTGTCTTAGCAATGGGATTGGAAAGTTCTGGCAGCGGATCCCAACGGTCGCCCATCTGACTGAGATTTTCTAGGGATTTTCCTCAGTTATGCCAGGCAAAAACCAAGATGATACTTACGAACTAGGTCAGGGCCGACTACCTTCCAAATCCTCACCCTTTCCCGGCCCGAATCTGGGATGCCGAAAGTTCATAAATAAATTCAAATATTACTTAATTCAAGTAATCCTTTCCATAAATTCCATGTGTCTTACTCGATCTGAGATTGTTCAGCATAGTTGCTTCAGCTCTCCTAATATTTTATTATTTCTTTTAATGTTTATATCTCTTTAGAATAGTTCAAAACGGGTATTCTTTTATTCCCAACGATTGGTTAATGGCGGCCATTTCTGTATTGCGGTGCATGCTAGTATTTGTGTTTGCAGACGGAAAATGCAATATCTACGGACTGGTTTACCATAGGATGTTCAAACAAAACCATTTTTTTCTTTAAGGTCTGCTTGATAATTTTAGTTCTCTGCATGAAAAGCTCAACATTTCTGTTAGGGCACCAGATATGGGTGGATTTATGGGGATCATTACCCCCACCCAAATCATTTTAAAATGACACTTTTTAAACGATAGCTTTCAAAGTGTCTCTCTCGTGCCCCCCACTCAGGGTCTCTCTTCTAATTTCACCCAAGGCACTAGCTAGAAATATATCATAGACCTCATAATACATAAACAGTACGCTTCTCCATTTCTGTCTGCGCTAAAACTAGGAGGGTTTTGTTCAGAGCACGTGATTTTGAATTCATCAACTAGGCAGCTCTGGTATAGACCTCATAATAGAATATGACGTATACGCCAGAGCTAAGTAACGGATGAATTCAAAATCACATGTCTTGAACAAAATTCCCTTAGTCTTATCGCAGACTGAAATGGGGAAGCGTGCTAAGTCTATATATTATGAACTCTACGATATTATTTTCACACATTATGTACTTGTATAACGAGAAACTACGGTATAAATTTCAACTTTCTAACACTCTAAGAAATATAACACACCCACTCCAAGCCTCTAGATTCCACAGTTGTGACAAACTGTTGTCGACTGGGGTACTGAGGTCTGTGCACGACTTTACATTTACGTTTAATCACATTTTATTTTGAAACCAAAGGAAATCCCCAAAAGGCCTATAAAACCCACATGGGCTAAGATAAAATGTTTTTTTAAATCAACGTTATTCCAAAACGCATTCCGTTGCGTGAAATGTAGGATCTAATCCAAAATCAAGGGGTGACTTGAGTTCAAGGAGAAACATACCTTCAAACAAATTTCATCCCTAGAATTTTGATTTGAATTTATTTTAAGGCCTTTAGACCGTATGGATAATGATGGGATGAATTGGTGGAATGAGGAAAGTGAGAGGAAACGAGAGCACAGCGCGTAACCCACGCACACGGTGTTTGTCCACCACAAAGCCCACATGGCATAAGCAGGGATTATTCTGACGACCCCTAGCACCGGACGTGAGCGCTCTACCAACAGAGCCATCGTGGCCTCTTTATCGCTTGAGATTTCAGCAGATTGGACTCTCTATGCAGCAGAAAATCAATGTAAATAATCTCATTAAAGTGCATTGCGAACTAAACACATTATGGAGTATTATTGCGATGTAGACATGTATCTTTTTGGATTCATTGGATTGGCATCAGAGCTTCCACATTACGCCCATATTTGGTATTTCTCACGCATGACTATGAGAAGGCAAAATGTAGTATCTTGAGGAGTTTCCAGTGCTCTATGACAGAAGTAATTAAACTGCAAGAAGCTAATTCTTTTACTGAAAATCACAGAACTTCTCCACAAATAAACATAGGTAACAAAAAGACATGCCATTGCATCCTTTTCAATCACTACTTTTCGGTAACTGCTACTACGTTATGGTGAACACTGTTCTGCATGAGATACGTAGTTAAGTGGTTCAGGTGTCGGACTTCGAATCAGGCGGCCCGGGTTTGAATCCCGCTTCTAGTTTGGGCATTCTCTTAAACTAATTACAATGTGTAACCTTTCTGGTAAAATGTGTAAAATAGACGGGGGATATATTTGAATAATATACATTTGAACGTAATTTTTGTGTAATTTTGAAATAATTTATTTCACTTTTTCTGCTCAAATGTTTATCTCACTTTTTTGTGTTCTGCTCCATACCTCATTATATTTCAGAGTATTTTCTTGTCACACAAAAGTGTTATAACATTAACTAATTACGTTTTTGAATGTGGTAATTGAATATAAAAGTTCTTAAATATACATTTCTACTAGTTTCTCTGATACAAGAAACATTTCTTCTAATTAAACCTGTTTTATCTTAAATTTCTCTAAGTGATGCTAACACCTGCAATTTATATGATTCCGCAATACACATTCTCGTTCTTTTCCCTGCAAGATACTTTTGGAGGAAGAATTGCACATCCTGGGGTGGTATGCATTCAAGATAATCCAGTAATCAAGTTGGGTTGCATATGCAGTAGGCGAACAGTACCACAATTTATATAGTAAGATACGAGCATTCAAAGGGGTCAAAAATATATGATCGCGATTGTACAATGAAACAGAGCACTATAATAAAAAGTTAACATGAATTCTGATATGCATTTTATTTGACTCTTTTAACAACCGTAACTTACAAGACAATATTTTACATAAGCATTAAATAAAAATTACAAAAGTACTTGCCATCACAAAAAATCATACGAGAAATATTTGTCTTTCGTTTTACAAAAAGTTATTAAGAAAAAAAAATCATAAGAAAAACGTTTCCACAAAACAGTTCTCGTAAGAAAAAATTGTAACAAAAAAGTTTTAATAAGAAAAAAAATTGTAAGAAAAAGTTTACAACAGAAACAATTAATTTTTATTTAACAAAAAGTTTTTACTTTTTGCTATCACAAAAAAGTTTTCCTAACAAAAAACTTAAAAGAAAAAACTTGTAACAAAGAATTTCAGGATGAGAAAATTTCGTAACAAAAAATATAAGAAATTTTAGTTTCTACTCTCACAAAAAAGCTTTCTATTTTTGTCAAATGTACTTGTCTTTAAAAAACGTTTTCACAAATAAATCTTATAAGAAAAAATTTTCCTATCGAAAAAAATTGTAACAAAAATGTTTATTAGTATTCGGTTTAGAAAATTTTTTTGTCAACTTTTGTAACTTTTACGAAAATTATTCACTGCAATATCCACAGGGAAGAGTAGAATAATCCTCCTTGTTTCAGGGATTAAGGTTATTCCGCTTATTATTGTCAATTCTTTGTTTTTGTACTGTTCTTTTCAAACGATTTTGTGTACTGCTTTGGGCAAGATATTGTTAGGACTAAAGATTTGACAAATATCATACTTTTCAGTGACCAAATTGTTATAGTGCTCGTAATTTATTTTATTTTCGGTCAATAATTCAAAATTATAACACGAAGTTTGTAAAAGTACTTCACTTCACCAGTAAGAAGATTATTCATAGAATAACAATAATTTTTCCACCCAATCCAGCGAAATTTTGCTTGTTCCATCGATCTGCTATTTAAATAGTCAATTCTCATAGGTAATTTCCAGTACGTAGTAATAATGGCTCATCTCGTATATAACCGAGTCTGAGTCACAATATATGAGACGTTCTATATCTACAGTGTACAGTATATCATATAAACGAGCCCTGGACCACGAGCATATGAAAGGTGCTACAACTTCATTGGTAAAAGCGTGAGGAGAATTTTTATTTTCAAACACTTTATACGTTACCTGTAATTTGTTTTCTTCTATAGGAATCATATGTTGAACTTCCAAATGAGGCGAACATACGATTTCCACAAAATATTTTCGGTCACTAACAATCTGAGTTTGTGGAAGGCATTTAAAAATATCCATTTTCCGAATGAGGCATTTAAAAATATTTGTAAATATGTCTCAACCCGACATTATATTGGGTGTTATCATATTGAAGTGAAATACCTTCATGCTGCTCATAATCATGAATATAATGTTGCTTCTCCTCTTTCGTAGTACAATTATCTGGAAATCCATTGTCTTCTTGTTTCATTTTAGGAAGCTATTGACATATGGTTTTAACACTCACTCAATCATTTCCACTTACCAGATTTCATATGTTTTAAGAATAGCATATCCTTTTTCCAACGCCAAATGTAGTTCAGGAGTACAAAATACTCCCTTGATTGCACGTTCTTCTTCATTATTTGTACATTCTCCATTATTCAAGCCCTGCATACAAGACTTACACAAACCAAAGACGAGACTTATATATGCGTTATATGGCAAAATGGGCATAGCAAGATTTTTAGGAACAAGTACTTTGCAGTGAACCAAAGCATGAACAGTAGCTGGATCAGGCATGCTTTTACCTTTATGAAATATAATTTTTCAGGTTGGCATAGGTTTCTTAGACATCACAATCGGATAAATTGAGGTTACGTCCAGATACGAGAAATACTAATCTTCATCACATTCATATATGGCGTGAAAGCCTTTGGTGCGTCCTCCTTTGATTGCATATCTAGGACGTAAGGGGTATTGCATTTCACAACACTCATTTCTTAAGAAGCTTTGAATTTCAGGAGATGCTTGAACCATCTCGTTCAATTCTCAATTCCCAGATGGATTCTACTTTAATTTTACAATTGTTTTCCAAAAATCCTTCTCCTGTTAGTGTTGCCTTACACCGGAATTCCAAAGTATGTCCCTCGTCATCAACGGGAAGACGTCGAAGTTGGGTGATGCATGTATGTCCGTGCCAGAAGCAGCTATAGAATTCGTAACCAGTACGAATTTACTTGTCATGTCCATCCAGTTTAAACCGCTTAAATTAAACTTCACCTCCATTTTCTGTTTGCAATGCAAAATTATTTTTATATTCTATATATTAAACCATTGTATTGCCGTTTTAGTTTGTTGGTCGCGATGCTGGAAACCTAAAGGGGAGATGAATGGAATAGTGTTTTCCTTAACATAGCGTTTACAGAAACATTCCATCGCACACGAGGCGATAGTGCTTGTTTGTACGATACATTGTGTCCCGATTATTTGTTGTTGAATAAGGTTTGATAATCGAATCAGCTCCTTGCCAAAATGTAAACATCATACTTACAATACTCCAAGATTTCTTTCTGGAAATCAAAAGTCTTTTTACTTTTAACACATTCCTTGTGCCAAAATGTAAACGTCATTCTTACAATACTACAAGATTTCTTTCTGGAAATCAAAAGTCTTTTTACTTTTAGCACATTCCTTATGCCAGGTTTACCATTGGCTTTAGATTTGTGTTGATCATAGCAGTTCTGGTTGGGAAACGTACGATAACAATACTGACATTTCAAACCCTTATCGTTACTAGTATCGATATGATCATGATATTTTTCACAATGAGTACATAAATATTTACATTTCTGGAACCGGCGTTTTACATAACGTGTAAGACAATGATAGCAATAACCATCACACCCTATAAATGCCCTAAATGTTTCAATGATATCTAAATTATTGTTTTCGTATCTTAGAAACAATTTTTTATCCGCTGGTGGTCCCGAATACACTATCCTATACTCTCGATTTTTCGGATCACGTACATACACAATAATTCGATACTGGTTACCATAATGTTTCTGAAATTGGTCTACATCTTCAATGCTTCCACTATCTTTACTTAATAAATCTAATTTCGCAAAATAACACAATTCTGCAGCTGCACAAGCCCACTTCTTAGAAAGTGATTTCATGTAGCTTGCATTGTTAAATTCTTTATCGGCGCGTAGTTTCGCTAATACCAAAGCTCTAGCGAGACAATCAGGAACATATTCTACAGGGATAATGTGTTTTTGAAGATATTTCTAAAAAGGCCAATACTTGTCATGGCCATATCGTCCTTGCCCGCGAATAGGATCAGAAATGTCAACTTTGACGGTTGCTTTATCCCCTAACAAGAATTCCTCGTTAGAATCAGGAACATTTTCAATACTACGCAAAATATGTTCTACATGAAAGTTAATACGGAATCTCCACGGTATGTAAATCTGCTTATTTTCTTTACAATTACAACTTTCAATTGTGAAAACTATTTTGGAATCGGAATCGACATGTTTAAGTTAATGTTGCATATCAAAATTAAATAAACTGTTTACACATTCCTCCCTGTTAGGAATTGTTTTTACTACCGAATTAATATGGTACTTTGACGTCCCTGGAACCCAAAGTTGGGATAGTTTTTTCACATTCAGTAACAATTTTAAATTCAGATGTCTTCCACCACCATATATCATTGGCATGTTATTCTCCTTTATCGAATGCTGAACATTAATATTAACCACGACACCATCACTAAAATCCTCTTCTGTGCTAACTTCAGTTTCCACATCCATAATATTTTCAGCATTCTACACTACGTTCATATCACCACTGCTAACCGTACTAGTGTCATCACCATTCACTTCAATAACACCATCACTACTAGACCACATATTAAAGTCGAAAAGTCAACTACATCTTGTGGAATCATTCCATCAGGTTCGGTAAATAGATCGCAATAATAACTCCACGCCAAGTCCTTACTTTCTACACTTCCGAAAAGTCCATACTGTCCAAGATCGATAATGTCTTGGACAGTAACACAGTTTTGTAAGACAGCTTCTTCATCATTCCAATAATAGTAAAGCAAGTAATGAAGGAACATGTCTGAATTTTGTGTTGTTGGACCAACCCTAACAGTTTGTAGTAGCACAGATCGTTCCAACATTCAAGTACACGGTCAGAATCCTCGCAGATTTGAGTCTCCTGGGGAGCAAGAAAAGCATCAATCGGATTTCCCATGGCTTGAAATTGACTGTCCGCTAACAAAAACACCAGGCACAAACCAAGTTGAACTGTTTATACACAGAAAGTCGAATTATGCCGGAATGAACACCACCAACTTTGAATACAATAAGGAGCTACACCGAAGATTCTCGCAGACATAAAAGCAGATTTTTGCAGCTCAATACTCAGCTGCTAACAGACGGATTAAAGCATTGAGTGTTAGATATATTATTTGAGCGAGCACGCGAACGAAAACTATCATAAAAAGATACCAAGAAGGAGGGGGAAAAGCAAGCAAGGATTGAAACATGCGCAAAACAGATGTACCATAACTACATTTTAAATTATCAAAACTATCTTTATCCAAACAATACCATTACATAGACAATCTTTCATACATCTTTAAAAACGTATACGGGATATAACTAAATAATGATTCTCGGGAACGCCTTGAGTCATCCTCCGTCAAGCTTCCATGGCTCTGCTCGCCTGCTTCTCCAAATCTGCAACACTGTCAAGGCAACACTGCACACCACTAGTAGTATAACCGTGCAATACTTACGAGTTTACAGGTTGCTAGCGTAGGATCAAAAAATAAATTAATTTTTACATCCGAATAACAGCTTGAAATACTGTGACATTGAAAGTAAAAAATAGTGTTATACGAAGTACTGCATGGTTATACTACCAAAATAGTTATCACTATTGAGAGTAGTAATTGTAAGGAAAATAAATCAATTTACATACCGTGGCGATTCCGTATGCAATTTCATGTAGAATATATTTTGCGTAGAATTGAAAATGTTCCTGATTCTAACGAGGAATTCTTGTTAGGGGATAAAGCAACCGTCAAAGTTGACATTTCTGATCCTATTCGCGGGCAAGGACGATATGGCCATGACAAGTATTGGCCTTTTTAGAAATATCTTCAAAAACACATTATCCCTGTAGAATATGTTCCTGATTGTCTCGCTAGAGCTTCGGTATTAGCGAAACTACGCGCCGATAAAGAATTTAACAATGCAAGCTACAAGAAATCACTTTTTAAGAAGTGGGCTTGTGCAGCTGCAGAATTGTGTTATTTTGCGAAAGTAGATTTATTAAGTAAAAATAGTGGAAGCATTGAAGATGTAGACCAATTTCAGAAACATTATGGTAACCAGTATCAAATTATTGTGTATGTACGTGATCCGGAAAATCGAGAGTATAGGATAGTGTATTCGGGACCACCAGCGGATAAAAAATTGTTTCTAAGATACGAAAACAATAATTTAGATATCATTGAAACATTTAGGGCATTAATAGGGTGTGATGGTTATTGCTATCATTGTCTTACTAGTTATGTAAAACGCCGGTTCCAGAAATGTAAATATTTATATACTCATTGTGAAAAGTATCATGACCATATCGATACTAGTAACGATACGGGTTTGAAATGTCAGTATTGTTATCGTACGTTTCCCAACCAGAACTGCTATGATCAACACAAATCTAAAGCCAATGGTATACCTGTATGATATTACGTACAACTTTGGCCGCAGTGTGGAGTAAAAATCCATAGACGCAGCAGAAAACAAAACAGGATTGTAGAGAACATTATTGTAAACTGTGTAACATTCATGTGGATGAAACACATTCCTGTTTTGTCAAACCAAGCAAACCGAAACGTGTTGAGGATTTCCTGCACATTAACTTTGACGTAGAGACAATGCTACTAGACGCAGATAAAAATGGTGAACGTGAACATGTGGCAAACTTAAGTTGTGCATCTCATCGATGTCATCAGTGTAAGGATATAGACCAAAATTATACTTGTAGTGTTTGTGGTAAAGTCGATGGTCAGAGGGATTTTGAATTTCATAATATGGAAGAATTCTAAGAACAGAGTTCCAACTTTCAGGAAGTAGTTAGACTCACACAATGGATCTCGTTTCGATTCAATACTAGTAGTGTGATGATATGTCTTATGGAAAAACAAAATTTGACACTTCATATTAAAACACAAGGACAGAAGATTATTCAACTAACTCTAAATAATATCATTTTCAGTGATACATATTTGTTCATGGGGGTTAAAGTATCCAAATTACCAGCAACAGTGGGCTTACAAGAAAGTATAAAAAGGTGAGTCCCCATACATATTTAACACTAATAAACACCTGAATTATAGCCGGCTTTGGACAGACATTAAAAGTTTGATACTGAATTCAGATTCGGCGATGAACGGGATGCAGTTCTTGCGTGGCATAAGGAATGTGTTAAAAGTAAAAAGACTTTTGATTTCCAGAAATAAATCTTGGAGTATTGTAAGAATGACGTTTACATTTTGACACAGGCATTGATTCGATTATCAAACCTTATTGAACAACAAATAGGCGGGATACAATGTTTCCTACAAACAAGCACTATCGCCTCGTGTGCGATGGAATATTTCCGTTCACGCTATCTTAAGGAAAACACTATTCCAATCATCCCTCCTTTACGTTTCCAGCATCGCGACCAACAAACTAAACCAACAACTGGTTTAATATATAGAATATAAAAATAATGTTGCATTGCAAAGAAGAGAAAATGGAGGTGGAGTTTAATTTAAGCGGTTTAAACTGGATGGACATGACAAGTAAACTCGTACTGGTTACGAAATCTATAGCTGCTTCTGGCACGGACATACATGCATCACCCGATTTCGACGTCTTCCCGTTGATGACGAGGGACATACTTTGGAATTCCGGTGTAAGGCAACACTAACAGGAGAAGGATTTTTGAAAAACAATTGTTAAATAAAAGTAGAATCCATCTGGGAATGAGAATTGAACGATATGTTTCAAGCATCTCCTGAAATTCAAAGCTTCTTAAGAAATGAGTGTTGTGAAATGCAATACCCCTTACGTCCTAGATATGCAATCAAAGGAGGACGCACCAAAGGCTTTCACGCCATATATGAATGTGATGAAGATTAGTATTTCTCGTATCTGGACGTAACCTCAATTTATCCGATTGTGATGTCTAAGAAACTTATGCCAAAGGGAAAAATTAAATTTCATAAAGGTAAAAACATGCCTGATTCAGCTACTGTCCATGGTTTGGTTCACTGCAAAGTACTAATAATCTTGCTATGCCCATTTTGCCATATAATGCATATATACGTCTCGTCTTTGGTTTGTGTAGGTCTTGTATGGAGGGCTTCAATAATGGAGAATGAAAAACGTGCAATCAAGGGAGCATTTCCTGATTTTGCGTTGGAAAAAGGATGTTATTCTTAAAAGATATGTAATCTGGTAAATGTAAATGACTGAGGGACTGTTCAAACCATATGTTAATAGCTTCCTAAACATGAAAGAAGAAGCCAGTGGATTTCCGGATGATTGTACTACGAAAGAGGAGAAGCAACATTATATTCATGATTATGAGCAGCGTGAAGGTATTTTACTTCAATATGATAACATAGAATATAATGCCGGGTTGAGACATATTTAAAAATATTTTTGAATGCCTATGGCGACTAGGATGCGACCTTCCAAAAACTCGCAATGTTAGTGACCGAGAAGGTTTTTTTGGAAATCTTACGTTCGCCTCATTTGGAAGTTCAAGATGTGATTCCTATAGGACAAAACAAATTACAAGTAACGTATAAAGAGTTTAAAATGAAAATTCTCCTCACGCTTTCACTAATGAAGGAGTAGCAGCTTTCTTATCATCTTGGGCTAGGGTGCGTTTATATGATATACTGTACGCTGTAGATATAGAACGTCTCATATATTGAGACTCAGACTCGGTTATATACATACAAAAATAAGATGAGCCATTATTACTACGTACTGGAAATTACCTCGGAGAATTGACTAATGAAATAGAAGATAGATATGAGTTGCAAAGTTTCGTCGGATTGGGTGCAAAAATTATTGTTATTCTATGAATAGTCTTCTTACTGGTGAATGAAGTATTTTTACACAAAGTTCGTGGTATAACGTTTAGTTATCGAGCGAAAAAGCAAATAAATTACGAGCACTATAACAATTTGGTCACTGAAAACTATGATATTTGTCAAATCCTTAGTCCTAACAATATCTTGCGCAAAGCAGTATAAAAAATCGTTCTCAAAGGACAGTACAAAACACACCGAATGGTAAATAATAAGCGGAGGAAACTTAATCCCTCAAACAAGGAGGATTATTCTACTCTTCCGTATGGATATTGAAGTGAATAATTTTCGTAAAAGTAATAAAATGTATAGTTGACAACCAAACTTTTGTAAAATGAAAACTAATAAACATTTTTGTTACAATTTTGTTTCGATAGGAAATTTTTTCTTACAATTTTTTTGTGAAAACATTTTTCTAAAGACAAATACATTTTGCAAAAATAAAAATCTTTTCCTTACCTAATTTTTTTTATGAAAACTTTTTTGTGAAAGTAGAAATTAAATTTTCTTATACATTTTTTCTTACGAAATGTTTTCCTTATGAAGTTAGTTATTACAAAACTGTTCGTTAAGAAATTTTTCTTACGAAAATTTTTTGTGAATTGAAAACTAAATAGTTTTTGTGAAAGTAAAAAGTAATTTTCTGCTGTTGCAAACATTTTTTCATATAATTTTTTTCTTTCTTTTTACTAAACGTTTTTTGTTACAATTTTTTTCTTACGAAATTTTTTTATGCAAACTTTTTTCTTATGAATTCATTTATGAATTTTTTGTTTCTTTAGAAAATGTTTTGTTCCATTTTTTTCCTCCGAAAACTTTTTTGTGAAAGTTCTTTCTTATGAACTTGTTTACGATTTTTTTCTAACATTTTTCCATAAAACAAAAGACAAAATTTTCTTATATGATTTTCTTTTTGATGGCAAATGCTTTTGTAATTTTTATTTAATATTTATGTAAAATATTGTCTTTTAAGGTACAGTTGTTAAAAGAGTTTGAAATAAAATGCCAATCGGAATTTTTGTTAACTTTTTATTACAATAATATTCTTTTTCATTATACAAGAAAATATTTTACTATGATTGGACTTTATGTATCAGTATTTTCTATTAGTTGTCTTTAAACTGAATAATTTACACCAGTTGATTAATTTTATTTCAGCATTGCTTGTATCACTTTTCTGCAAACAATCACTGTTCAATAGCTTGAATCAGGTTTGTAAGCACAATATTTTTGTGTAACTTGGAAAATGTTCGAGTCTGTATATATATACATTACTTATGCAGAAAAAAATGTTGTTAGTACAAATAAGTTGTTTTATTTCCTATTCATACAATAGTCCTAGTGTATATTCAAAGTTAGAAGGAGTGAAGATCTTTAGAACACAAGTCCATAGATACAGTGTATCTTCCACCCATAAGATTAAACGGTTTTCCCTTACACTCTACGTCTGTCACCATCTTCTTATAATTCGTAAGAACTGTATGCAGTACATCAATAGAATTCGTGTGGGATTCACTAAATTTTGGTATATTTCTTCACAAATCAAGGGAGTAGTTAATACATCAACCATACGAAGTAGAGTAATTTCCTTGTTTAAGTCTACACACTCATGGTCAAACTGAAAAGAAATATCGTGAAATCACTCATCACAAATTATGCTAAATCATGGTTTCAATTCTTCAAGACTTTCCAACACACAGTCGACGGCCACTTCGGCAAAATTAGTCACAGCTAGCCACTGTTTTCTGGTTGAGGTGCAGCAGACTAACTCCCTATCGAATCATTTCTTTAATTTATTGACTTCATCAACCAATCAGGTTATTTTTAATTCAAATGACGTCAGTACCTAGTATGGCGCTGTTTGTTTGCTTAGTTCTTGTTACAACTCTACAAAATGTTTAAAGGAAATGCTATTTTATTCATAGAGTATACTAGTTATGCAAAATGACGCGGGACGAGTGTGTTATAGGTGTTTATAAACACTTTAAAAAGTTTCCTAGTCACTAATTTCAGCTTTGTATACTCCTTTGGCAGTCCGTATCCTATGAGGTATGTGACCTAGCATTACTTGTAAGAGACTTTGGCACTGTAGATGCAGTCTAAAAATGCGAGCATGAAAACATGAAAACTATGTGATATCAGACATGGAAACTAGGTGATATCATTTTATTGAAATACTTGATGGCTGGCCACACTTAAAAGTTTTGTATAAGATGGTAACTCTTGTTGTCGTTCTTGAATAATTATATTGTAAAGAATAACTTATTAAATGGTTTTAATATGGAAACACTGTTAAGTGTAAGATGACACACTGCTTGTTCAGCAATATCAGTTGTTGAAGTACTGTATATTCTTGTTGGCCGAGGACGATACTCTTTCACATGATCTTTTCCCTCCCACCTGTCTCGTACTCTTCCCATTTGAAGTAAACATGTGGTCACAAGTTGTGGGAGCAAAGCATGTAATTCCGGTGTGTAGTGCTAGTGTAGTCAGTGGGTGTGTGTTTCTGTGTGATTCTGTTGTCGTCTAATTTGTCGTCATATGGGGCAAGAGATTGTTCCAGCAACCGACAAGATTCTCCAGTCAGTCTCCCGTAAATTTGGGAAATATTCTTTCGTCATACTGCGAAAGATTCTACCAGGGAAGACGTAAAAGTAAGTATAATTTCTTATTACCAAGTCTATTTGTCCTCATTATACTATATAAAACACCATACACAGAGGCTCTATCTAATTTAATACATTAATATGACCAATCAAAGCTTGTTAGTTGTGAATATTTTACCTACATTGTCTCAGAAAAGGTAGATTAAATCAATCCATGTTGTATAGAGGAAATCTAGATTATAAAAATGGGGTGAAAAACACATGAATCGATACAACAAGCACTCCTATTTACCTTATTTTCTTCTTATATTACGAGTAAAGGCGGTTTCAGTCAGTCTTTTTTGGGTACAATTAGTTCTTTCTAGCATTCGTTTCATTCAATCAACTTGAAATACTGCTTGTCTCCTTAACCAAGCATTGTTTTCTTCTAAAACGTACGTGCAAAATCGTTATATACTCATAAAAACTGAATTCAAAGAGTAGATTCTACCAAAAATTATGTTCAAGGTACTTTAAATTACACTTTTGTCATTATATACTGTTCTCAATATTTTTCAAAGTAGTCGGGTTTATGTAAATCCGTGATTTTCGCTTTCCAGTACACGGTCAACATAGTTAATGACAATTTTCTCGTTTATTAGGAGTTCTCCTTGTATTAAAAAGTGCAAAATATAAACAATTTTGATTTACCAGACTTGATTTTCCATTTAATATGTAATTATGCAAGTAAAATAATGTCTACATTCCATTCTGAACAGTCCCTAGCATGAGAAAATCTAAACAATGAGTCCCTTCATACCATAATTTTCGTGAAATATAAATTCATTGTTAAATATTTGTGTTGAGATACCAATTTCAATGTCCGATATTAACAAAATTTCATTGCACATGGTCAAATTCAAGCAATCACCCATGTTGGTACCCCCATTTTCATATCCAAGTACTTGTTTTGTATCAAGTAATCTCCTATATAGCGTAATTCCTGTATTTCCGGGGTTCCAAAGCACCTCAAAGATTAGTTTTCTGGTTAAAATCATAGTCTAATGTCTCTTTCATACGGCATATCGGTAAATAAGAGGACTTGATTCCCTGAGTTTCATATCAATTAGACCCTTTTCGTGTTTTATTAAAGTTCTTTCTACTTCAAATGTCACTTTTCTCGCTATATATTTGACCCTATGTGGTTGCAAGGACCCTTCCTGATAACAAACACCGAAATACTTACAAGTTTCATCTGAGAAACTTGATTTATAGACGTCATATTCATGTTTGTCACTTTTTATCCTATAGATTGCTACCAAATAATCCTTTCCGAGGGTTAATCGATATAAAATACCATGCGAAGATTCATTTCTACTTGAATTACCTGCTAGAATGTCTCTTTCCTGGTAAATACAGCCTCTGAAGTGATAGTGATTACTTCTTTTCCTATTGAGAAATGGTCTTTTCTGGTAAAAACGCCAATGAATACTTCTTATATACATGTGAAGCACCAACTAGCCTTCAAAACAGTTCCCAATAGGCTAAATTCTACTTAAATATGAAGGTCGGAAGGCATCTCATACAATTTCGTATGCCTCAATTACCAATCCGAAGCAACAAACACCGAATATTAAGCTAAATTCAGATTAAATATGTCTCAAATACTATTCAAAGCAGTATTGACCCTGTATTAAGGTAAATTGTCTTAAAACAGCGTCGGAAATTCTCTTACATAGATATTGCATGACATGTGAGGCAATATATCCAATATTTCCAGTTAAAAATAGCTTTGTGCTCATAAATAGGCACTTTTAAAACAGTATTTAATCTACATTTTTGGTCACTTACGAAATATTCATCTAGATCGTGTACTTAATCAGGTCTAATAACATATCCTGTAGTTCATCTAGAAAATGTTTACGCATCAGAAGTATTATATTAGGATAACTTTCGCTTACAAGCGGTTTAATCCATATGATACAGTTCTTTGTGCACAATAAGTACACTTCAAGTGCTCAAATTATTCCAAAATTGCTACTATTGCAGTAATTTCTGCTTGCAGCGATTCTTATTGTATTGTTCTATGCCTATTTGAACATAACATTAGATATAATATTGTTTGAAATGTTGTGTGGTATGTATAGACATACCGAACGACTGACAGATAAAAACAATCTCGCATCAAACCTCACTTTTACTGTTTTCGAACTAATGTCGTCAGTGTATGATTATTCAACAAAGAGTTAACATGAATATCAGGAAACATTTTTACTTGACTTGTAAAATCTCTCTCTTCGAAGAACCCGAAGTTTTCAGTTCCGCCTAGCTTCACAAACTCTGCAAGAGTGAAGATGTTGTAGCGGGTACGGGAAAGACCAATACATGGTGTAATGTGTTACGTATAAACAATTAAACATCTGGTGAGAAGACACTTCTTTCTCCCGACATTCATCGCGGCCAGACTTCCTCTTTCACACGGTTAAAAAATTCCCACCCGTCTCTGGCAGGTTAAAAGGTGACTTTTATAACAGAAGGGCTATAGGTGAAGTGACAACATTCAAAGTTTGATTGCCAAAAATCTCAAATTATGGGACCAGGTGGGGCCTGGTGACTCTGAGAAAACCCAACCTACTACTGCTTGATAATTAATCACGCAATCTATTTATTAGAGGAGGAGGGAAGAAAACAGATGACCTCTTTCTTCCTTAAACTTGAAAGGGAAGAAGTGGGGGATAGTTTTCTCCGCATCTGTCACTTGTTTTGCCTTCATTTAGCTTGTCTCCAAACAGCTTATTGAAAGCCTATAGTTTTGTGGTTTTGAAAGCAGCACTGAGTACCGGTTCGTCTCTAACTCTCTGTCAGCCTAACCGATGATTTCGAGATATCTAGCGTATATTTTATTACAATTGTTATCGAATTCGTCCTACCGCAAAATAACACAACAATATAAATTTCCAATAAATTCTCGCTATAGGGTGTTCATAAGATAATAAACACTTATCAGAAGATTGTAATTATCATATTAAAATAGCGGTAATTGCTGGATTAAACTATAAAAACAAGAAAATATAAGGCATTGAAGACAATATATACATCAAATGACTGAAAAACGTGTTAAAAGACTGATTATTGAGTATTTCACGTATTGCTTTCATCAGTCAGATTCTTTTAGTATAAAAACCATAATATTGTAATAATTTCAAGTGCTACTTCAATGAAAATATTAATTTCATGTATTACTATCACTACCTCCTATCATATGCTCTACAAACTAGGAAAATGATTGCAAACGTAAATTAAAGTAGTAATCCATGATGTATATTGTATAAAACCGACATAACTTATGGAACACCTGCTTTTTGGGTGCGATTGATGCTAGTATGACTAAAGTATTATAGAATGAACAAAAATTGGTCCGTTATTTCGGGGTTTTACTGTATTTTTTCGATTATTGCAGTACTTTACTACTCATCTTCCCTGTCAAAAAGACCATCTCATCATTTATATTTTAAAAGATAACAATTATTTTCTGTCACTCAGAATACTCCTAGCCAGAACAGATTCTTCTCGTCATCTTAACATTAAGTATACAATGGTTTTTTACCTTCAGTACATCATATCTTATATAAACAATGCTACACGTATTAATAATATATAGTTCTCGATGCCAGAATGTAAATAATAAAGTGTTTTTCTTAAAACATCAAAACAAGTAATATATCTCTTTTTTAAAACAAAAAGAAGATAACACATAAAGGATAACAAACAAGTTATCTCAGAAGTTCATTCTAATGACGTCATATTACAAAGTCAGATTACGTTAGTGTTGTTCATGATTAATGTCAATTTCAATAAAGTTTGCTCTATTGCATACTTTAAGGTATACTACTAGCGTATTCATGCTCGATTGCATTCCGTTGACTAGCATTCTTAGTTTACTTTAAAAGACAGCGTTGCTTGAAAAGACTATTTGTTCACAAGAGCTTTTTTGGATATGATAATAATTGACACGGACATTTGAAACAATTGTCGAAACTGGTAACTTACTATTCAGATAACCTCAAACGATGATTTCCAATTGACATAACTTTTTTACAACAGCTGCTAACATTTATGATGCTCACGTTTCTGCATTATGCAATGATTGCTACTACTTTCGATCGTACTAAATATTAAACTTTGTTCCTTCTATATAGTATCTTGAAACTTAACTGGAGTTACTTTGTGTGGTTTAGTTTCGGTGAGTTTGGTAAACCTGCAGTGAGCTTTATGAGAAGTAACTGTATTCTACGTAAAGTATAATCCATTTCAGTTCAGGCAGATTAAAAAAAAAATCTGTCCGGCTGATCTATCAGATCTTGATGAAATTGGAATATATTATTGTAGATACAAATTTATAAGACACGTATTTTTTTTATTATAAAAGTTTTGGACCGACTTAGGCTGTTTTGAAGTTTGAGGACAATTTGTTTAGAGTTTTAGCACCAAAAATTTTAAACTGCTGTTTCTCAGGAACTATTCAAGATATTTTCGTTTTGTTTATTTGTATGAAAGCTCATTAAAATCCCTTTCAAGTGCGTACAAAATGAACTCGGTAGGGTGCTTTCGGACTGCGATATTAATGGAAAACTAAAAATTTTGCCTCTTTTTTGAGCCTCAAAATCTCAAAAACGCTACACGCAAAAAATTTCAAATTCTCAGGACAGTTAGAACAATAGCTCAGGATGAACATATATAAACTTCATTGGGTGTATGTTCCTGATTTCAGGTGGAAGTCATCATGCCAATTTTAGTCTCATATATCCTATAGATTCGGAACAAATGAAATCCCTTTTTTAAATATATATATATATATATATTTAATTCGATATCTTCAAATTACAATATCTCTACCCGTAATTGTTCTTTGAAGCTAAAACAGTTTCTTTTTGTGGATAAACCGAATTTTACAATGAAAAAGTGTGATGGTAGTTTCCAACACTGTCATTGGTAAAAGAAGAAGAAGAAGAAGAAGAAGGGGAGATATGGTTGTAGTCGTCTGTGTATAATAGGGAAGATTTACGTCAGATAGCGTTTATAACACAAGGATGCCCATAGCAAAAATAATTAATTGAAGCCTGACGTCACAGCTTGTTCCGCCATCTTGGTCATCGTAGTTTGTAATTCTAACTGGCTCAAAATTCGCCAATAGGAAATAAGATGAAGATGAAGAAGATAGCTCATTTTATTGTATTTCGTATTCAGATGGCTCAAACCTTCCGGTTTATGGCTAATATTATTTCATCTAAATTGTTTAGTTTTCAAACAGTTCGTTTCTGAGTCCATCTGCCTCGTCTGGCAATTACTTGTCTTCATCGCCCTTGCATCACGTTCTTGTTTCTTAGTCGTCGTCTTAATCTCCATAAATGTAGTTCAGTCAGATACAGAGATTAATTGATTCTGCATCTTTCTATTTTAACAAATTACGATGAAAACAAAACAAAATAATCTTTTCTTATTTTTAGAAACACAGTGTCGCCAATTTTTATTTACAAAATTTTATAAAGAGCCAAACAAAACAATATATAGGGTGTAACAAAAGTCAACTGACAACCTTGGAGCTATAAAAAGAAAACATACACACAGAGAAATTATTTTAAAAATCTAAATATTGGTGACCGAAGTGGAAATTCCGCCGCGTTCCCGAACTCTAAGTTGGCGAAAGCGTAGGAGATTAAACTTTAGAGCTTGATAGTTCCAAAGCATTTAACAGTATCATCAGAGACTTCAAACCTGTTTTATCCAAAAACGCATATTTCAAAGTTGCGTAATATGGGCGCAATGAATTCCCTCTCATGAAGTAGATGATTCCAGATATTATCTGAAGTAATAGTGGGTCAAACCGAAAATGAATAGAAAGAATTTCCAGCAGGTAATAATAATCCCTCTGAGGCAAGTCCATATCTAAAACAGCTTTTCACATTATAACAAAGAACAATAATTTAACTTTTAGAGCCTATCAAAAATCTCTTAAGTCCATTACAGTAGAGAGAATTTTTGATCAAAGATTAAGATTCAGACCGTTTTTCCTTTCTGTAATATAACAAAGTTTGTTGACCTCAATACTTGTTTTTATCAAACATTTATATATATATATATATAATAATAATAATAAATCACAGCCATATTCAA
>JAGDQP010026777.1:8705-25587 GCA_022664845.1 Lepisma saccharinum
TTTTTTTTTTTTTTTCAAATATCTGAGTGTGATATATTATTAATAGTTAACTATATAAAACACAGTATGTCAATGGGAAATTATATTGTCTGTACAAATTATAATGCGTTTTTAATAAAACATCATTAGTCATAATAAATACGACGAAAAACTAGGCGACAACAGAAGTTGAAAATTACGCTCCTGGGAAACTTCAAGCTAATAAAATGGAAGTCCTAAGTCAAGAATTGGAAACTGTATATCAAGATGGCGGGGGTGATTTACACCGGTAATCACCCAGTTCCGTCCTAAACTTCCACAATTTCAAATCTGACCCAGACACAAGATCAGTAATCTCCACCAAACCTACATTAGTTTTTGAGCATCCCCCTAATCTTAGAAAGATGTTAGTCGGTACGAATCCTTCCTCGCCACCACCCCAAACCGGTGGTCATATATGCAAGAGACCCAGATTCAACACCTGCTCCATTTTCATCACTTCTCCCACAATCACTATCGATACTGCAAGTAGCCGGTACATCCCAACATAAAAGTTCTGTGATACCTTTTATGTGGGGGGAAAGAGGTGGTTCTCAGAACCTTCGTATTAACAACCATCATCACTTTTGTACTATCAACAAACCGGATGCCCCAGTATCCTTACACACCAAGTCTCACAACACCAATTTTGATCTGTCTTTGCTGGTTGCCATGTTACACGTTTTGGCCCCTACGACCAACACCTCAATACGCCGTCTGTGGGAGGGAGCCTATATTCATGGTTTGAGTGCGAAAATGAAACCTGGCCTTAACCTTCAATAACTTGAAACCTCCCGTTTCCTCTGCATTTTCAACATATTTCCTTCCCCGATTCCCTTCCGAACTTGCAGGCAATGCAGTTGTCAGTTGTTCCAAGCTCCTGAAATTACACGCTATACAGCAGTCAATTGTTCTCCAAGCTTGATGCGTCATCCGCTGCGTGTCGCCACTGTCTCTTCAACCTTGTGTTCTGCACGTGCACATCGTTTTCTCCTCTATACATGATTATGAGCTTACAGTGGACTCGTCTGTGTGTAAATTTTGTGTGTGTTCACATATGGAACATATAAGCTTTAAGTAACTTCCTTTTTATTATAAATTTACCTTAATTTGCCCTTCCGGCTTTCCTTCGTGTTAGTAATATACGTATATATAAGATAATAAAAAAAGATAGAAAAAAGGATACTTACATTGGAGAAGACGACAGATGTACAGGAACTTCACAAACAGAATAGAATAGCGGCAACGTTTCGCAAAAGCGTTTTCACATGGTAGGAGAGAAAATGTACAGATCGGAATGGTATATATATATATAATACACAGCCATATTCAATCCACTACTGGATGAGGTCTCTCCCGGAGGGAGGAGGTGGTCTACTGCTCCCACGCTGACCAGACGTGTTGGGAGAGGAGAGCCGAAGCTCTCAACTGTGATCGTTACCTTTTTATTCAGGTAGCTCCCCAATTGGCCTCACGACGCTGGGTGGACGCCGCACAGGTAACACCATCTGGAGTACTGCAACGGTCACCCGTCCAAGCACTGACCAGACCCAGAGCTGCTTGACTTCGGTGATCTTACGGGAACCGGTAGACCAGCTCGGCTAGAGCGTTGCCCATATATGCTCCAAACAGGAGCTCATCAAAGAATTTGCACGAGTAAATGTAGGACTTTCTTACGTGAAGGTTCATTCATTAATGCACTCAGGATCAACCCGACTGCGCTCGTTGTACGTTCAATACGTGAATTCCTACTTTTGTGGTTAGATAAAAATAAAACTACTCTTAACACTAGGTGTCTGTGGAGGATTTCTTCTTGTACCTATTACTGCCACGCAAACCACCAGATTATGAGGAAGCAGCAATATAGTCAACTAACAAGCTGCACTTTCAACATTTAAAATTTCTGTCTGGGCATAAAAGTAAGTACTACAACAATGATTACGTGTCAGATAGCAATGATTAAGACACGTCTCATCGAGAGTAATAATAGAGTTTCGTCTTGCACAAATATTTTGCTACCAGCGAACAAGACTTGATGTACCGTAATGTGCATACAAATAACGTGGTGGATTTAAAGAATATGCTAATTAATTTCTCAGAAATTTGCACAATATTAACACTCTGGAGTAAGATATTTGTCGTGACAACAAGCATGCGAATACGTTATTCTCTATATTAATTCGGTATGTTAAGCATGTAATTTTCCGTTGCTATATTTCTGAAATTTTATGAACTTGAAAACACTACAAGGTTTATAGGAGTTTCGTATGAGTTTATAGGAGCATGCATCCATCGACACGTCATGACATTTGAGCAGAACTTTGCAACCACGTTCAAAGAGTGGAAAGTTATGACTGGTCGTATTCATCGTAATCAACTATGTATGACCTCGTTGACAGGTTAGTGACACTATGAATTATTAAGATAACGTTTCCCGATATACTTGATTGCCGTAATAAATACTCTCCCAGCGTTCGTTCCTCACTTGCGCTGATTATTTCCACAATGATATTTAACTGGAATGCTATACATCACTAGGTCTACCCTTGTACCCGGGACGACAGCGAAATAAACTGCTAGCGGTGCCAACATAAATATGTAGACTACAGTGCAGCAAGAAAAGCATATGTCTGATGCTTAAATATGCTACTCTTGACTGTCAGTTCCGTAAATGGAACTGGGTAAATGTATTCACTATACAAATGTCCTCTACTCTGTGTCATCGTTTTCGTATGAGAACGTTACTGACACTGCGTAGGGAAGTTGTGGGGTATTAATTAACACTAATATTATATCAAATTGTACGTACGACTGGATGGTAACATGTATAGCATTGGAACATCGACACGCATCCATTGCTTCAGATCGGTTTAATAGGTTAGCTTCGTCGTCGTTGACAAGTACTACAGTCATGCAGATGAACTCCGCATATTGAATAAGAATTGGTTTCATATCCTTTAGGCTGCTTCTGTATTAATCTGCAACCCCTCCCCCTCCCCCCCCCCGGCCAATGCAGATGCACAGGCACACTATTATTTCTAATGTTCAGTTACTTACGATACGCTAGCTTATAATTTATATGGTAGTGGGATACTGATGGTAACTTCGACACAACTCTTCATATCTAATTAGCGCCTAGAGATACATTGAGTTCAGTATATAGTCCAACAGTTTGATTTTACTGTCAGGTGTCCATGCTGCTCACACTTCATCTAGTTCGATCCGGCAGAAACGTTAACTGCAGTAAGAATCCTGCCTACTGTCCTATGGTTAACCACGCGGAACAAGTTCGTCAACTGGTTGTTTCTGGACTGGCGAGAAACGATAAAATACACTTCAGCACTTTATACGTAAAATGCACACAGAAAAGCTTAAATCACATAATGAAATGGACAGCCCAGCGGAATAAATGTGCAATTACACATGCCCCATTTATGTAATTATTGGATTTTGAGTGCGATAGTATAGTAAGCAAAACAAGATCGTCTTATTGTCAAGTCGCTGAAATGCCTGAGTGGAATGTGTTTATAGTCTTAACGATGTTGGCGACGGTGTCAGGAGGAAAGTGTACACATGAGGAGACCCGAATCCAGATATTCCAGATGGACGATTGTGAACGTGAAACTGGTCACATCCGAATATGACTGAGACAGACCGAACGGTCACACCAAGAACGCCAGTTGCGATAATACTGCTTCACTCCACTTCTTGTTACTCTCAGGTAGTGGCACGAAAGGCTAGCTGGTGGGAAGGAGAAATGTTTCTGTGGTGAAAGTCATTTCTATCCAGTTATGAATGGTGGTCGGGTACTGTTGGACGGAGATCTGAAGAAAAAGAACTTGCACGTGTATTCGACCGAGGAGCATGAGGTTTTTCTCGTATAAGGGACCGTGAGCTACAGTTGTGTCTGGTGTTTGTGAAATTTACAGACTTCCGCTTCCTACGAGCAGAACATTATCTAAAGTAACCAGTTTGTGATATCTTTCATGCTTAACGTGCGAGTTGCTATTCCTGCCGGACAACGCTCGTCCACATGCAGTTTGTGTGACTCAACGGCAACTATCGTGGCTGAGCATGTCACCTGGTCTCTGTATGGTCGAGCATGCCTGGTTTCTTGTGGGCAGTCACCGGGCTAGTATGGATCATACCGAGTTAGGACTGCTCCTGATTGATCAAGCATGGAATAACATTCCTGAAGAGAATTATGATAAACTTGATACTAGTACGGGTAGTGTCACACGTCAAACCTAATTGCATATGTTCTGTTTATAATCCTACACTTCGTCTATACGACTTTTTCTCCAAACTTTTGCTCTTGTAGGCATCACTCCTAGACTTTGCATTTTCACTTTCCGGTAGTTGTGTTGTTGAAGTCAATCTATGAATATAAATACCGAATTTCAAGTCTTCTCCCAGATCTATTTGTGAAGATCCTTGACAAACCTGATTTTGTTGTAGTGTCATTGGTTAATTGGAAGTATTTAACTATATATAACTATTCAATTTGACTTTATTCTTGTATTTAATTTTCACTGTACTTTTCTTTGAGGATGTATTGAGTAGGGATATAGTGTGTTTTTAAGAGTTTTTTTTTTTTTGTCTTTGTGTGTATTTATCACTCCTTTATCTTTTTGCAGGCGGAACTGAAGAATGTTTTAAAAAAAATAAAATTAAAGTTTAAGTGGATTGAAAAGTTAGATATGGTAAACCAACCTGCTCCACTGGCTCCAGAATTAGCATTTCAGGTAAATATGGTCTTCATTTATAACCTCTTGTAGCCCAGCAGAACAATATTTTGAGAATACGTTTGAAGAGAAAATTTGATTGTGATGTTAAGAATTCTATAACGGTTTTGATGTATTACCAGTCAATAGATTATATTTTAAAAAAATGTATTGATGTATATTAGAACAAAAGAAACAAAATTGAACAAGTTATGTCATGAGTATGAAAGCAGAAGTGTTACAAATGAGAATATAGAAACCATCAGAACTAACAAAATATCAACACACCACCAAGCTTACTATATTGTACCAAAATTTGCAATAAAACACCTATATACATTAGAATAGGAAAACAAACGAGCCGGTTTAAAAAAAACTTGTTTTGTGTTGGTTAGAAAGTCTAAATGATAGTGATGTAGAAGAAATATTATGTAAATCATTTGTTATGGTTAACCAGACAACATTACATAATATTCCTGCGAACAGATGGTTCGATTAACATATGTGAAACAGCTAAATTGAAACTGAA
This sequence comes from Lepisma saccharinum, assembly GCA_022664845.1. Classification (NCBI taxonomy): domain Eukaryota; kingdom Metazoa; phylum Arthropoda; class Insecta; order Zygentoma; family Lepismatidae; genus Lepisma; species Lepisma saccharinum. Next base: position 13,977 of record JAGDQP010026777.1, read on the forward strand.
TTTTTTTTAATTTTGTACATTACAAGTTTACATATCATTTTGACTTACAGAAACCTCAGCTTGTGTGTCGGGACGGGCGTAAGCCATAGTGCTGTTATCGCCCATAAAATTCATTTTATCTTATCTTTTACCAGACAACAGCAAACTTTATTCGAGAATAAGATTCACACACAGGCTGAGATAACATTCATTTTATGGGCGATAACAGCACTATGGCTTACGCCCGTCCCGACACACAAGCTGAGGTTTCTGTAAGTCAAAATGATATGTAAACTTGTAATGTACAAAATTAAAAAAATTTCAGTTTCAATTTAGCTGTTTCACATGTGTTAATCGAACCATCTGTTCGCAGGACAGTAAACTTCAGGTTATCCGTGTGTGGATTATCTGTTTTGCGGTTTATTCCTACATGTTGTTGATTTTTCCTGCTTATTTGTTTAATTATACTGTAGAGCATATGGTAATATACGCTTCCCCCCCCTCCCCCGCGCCCCAAGGAGAAGGCCGGATAGGCAGGTGAAATTTTAATAGAAAAAGGAATTGTACTTATGTAGTATCTTGACAAAAATCATATACACAATTAGACACACTATAAAGTCACTTAAAATTTTCGGCTTCAGCCATATTCAGTTGTAGACAAGAAAGAAGTTCACTGAACACACGTGCATAATTACTGATAGGAAAAGGGTTTTTGCAGATGGTGTTTTGAGTTGAAAATTGAGCTGGGTATAATTAATAATAATTATAAAAACTGGAACTCAGTAAAGGAAACGCAGTCAGACTTTCCTATCTTTTTTCAGAAGATTGCGACACCACCACGTAATTTTGAAATATACAAAGGGAAGAGATGACTGTGCAGTACTGCTAAATGTATGAGCAGTGCAGGTCAGTGTACCGGGGATAGGTAACGATGTGCTAAAGGCGTCATAAACCAAAGTATCGTACTACGCGGTTTATTAGTTACACGACTCCATTGGTAATACATAAAAAAAGGGGGCACACACATATCATTCTAGGAACCCTCAAAGTAATCTCCCAGAGCCGCTGCCAGCAATGTGGGAGGCATCGTATACTTTCCATTCACCCGGTTAGGTTGGAGTCGAAACGATCTCGAGTCTGAAAAAGTGTCCCACACACTGGATCCTTTACTCGGTGGCATTCTCTGGTAGTACGTCCTCGGGGAACAGGTATTTTCACATACGAACGCTGTTCACACCGAGTAACTTTCATTTTGCCCGACGGTTGGCGCACCACTAATATATCCTCGCCTTCCGTGCAACAACCGTAACACACATTGTCATGTAGTTCGTACTACGGGTGACATGCTGTTTGGGGCGTGCAATCATATTGTTGTCACATTATGTTGGAGAAGAAAAAATAGATGCCATGACTTATGCCTCAACCCTCGTATATGAAATTCTGTTTTATAGAAAATGCGATAGAACGCTAAAATGTATTTTGAAAATACGACAAAATCCCCAAATCTTAAAACTGAAATACGAAAAACTCGTTCCTCTAACGATGCTACTGCTGAGCTGTTCTTAAGTTAACATTCACAGGTGGTCATCAAGCTGATGGTGCATACCCAAACTCCTGATATTTGAGTTAGTTCCAAATCTACGAAACCGATATGTTCCTTCCAGTTTCAAATAATGCCCTTCATTCAAGTTTTCTGTCAACTTGATTGAATATAAGTAACATAAAAGTACATGGAGTTTCTAAGACACTACCCAATTGTTACAGAAGAAGTTTCATATTTTTTTTTTTTTTTAAGCTTTGTGTAGTTCTTTAGACCTAGCAACATCTCACATCTAGCATCGAATATATATCATTTCAGCGCAATACGTAACAGATTTATAATTGATATTCTATAAGCGTTGGTACTTTTTTGTAAGTTTATCTTTTCCATTACGAGTAATATCCATGAATAAGTTACCCTCCGTAACTTTTTAGACCTAATCTTAAATGTAAATCTTCCGTACATATTCCTTTATTTTCTCTTTTGGCAGTCACAATAAAATGATCAGCCATGTCTTTATTTCTATTTTGATTAACATTCTTCCTTTTTTTTCCTTCTTTCTTAAATCATATCGTAATCTGTATACTAAGTTTCTCTTTATCCTCCGTGTTTACCACACAATACTTTAACAGAAACTATGTCGCTAGGACACCACCCCCTAGATATCGTTACTAAGCAACTCATCTAAGCAATCACTGAATGTAATCCCTTTTTACTATATCATTAATAGGTATGATATACATGGGCTTTTCTAAAAGAGACAGCTCTATGTAAGATAGTCCTTCTCAATATTGAATATTATTTATATAGGCATGATTATTTTACGTGTTGTTATTATCAAAAAATTATAAAGTATTACTTACGACAATTAGAATTACTAGAATAAACCTTCCAATTTCAGATAATGCTCAGTTCATAATTTATTGTTCCGTGCTTAAATTGGTTTTTCGGCATGAAGTTACATGAAAGTGTATTCTTTTCCTTCCTGTGTTTGTCCTTGATGACCCTGAACTTTACAGTTATAAACAAATTTACTGTGCTATGAGAATAGAAAGTGTTTCCAGTGAAAACTAACTACTGGACACTAGAAGAACACTTATAAAACTGTTTCATTTATATATATATATATATATATATATATATATATATATATATATATTCGTATTATTTGGTATAAGGCATAAATGCTTCCAGATGGAAGATATAATTGTTCAAGTATACAATCGCATTTTGAAAGTTGTCACTTAACTTCCATCTTTAAAATAAGATTTAAAAAAATGGAAAAGAGTTAATCAGTACAACTTGTTTAGAGTTGTATGTATAATAGATTAATATAATACTTTTTTTAAAATACCCAGTTTCCAGTCTGCGTCAGTAAAATTGCTTAGCTCTCGCGGTCTAGTGGCAGTGTACGCTACGGATCTGCATTTGGGGAGGTGGCACAGATTCGAACCTCGCATACGCCTGTCATTCCCACTGGCATTTCTCTGGTTTTTCAGTTTAGTTCCATCGGGTGAATGTCGGGATGGTATCTATAGTAGATGCATTAGCTGCTAGCTTCTTCAGTCCTTTTCTAGGAAACTCTGCTTGCCGAAGAACGTCATTCCTCAGACCTGTGAAGAACGTAGATCGTTGATGATAAATGTAAATTTTAAATATTGATGTCAGACCTGTCACCATGGGGGCGCAACTTTCCCCCGAGAATCTGGATACGATAAAGGGGGCGCAGCACCCCCACAACTTACAAAGTTAAGGGAGAAGCCCACCAAGTGGAAGCGAGTAGTGGTGAATGGCCCAATGACTGTTGCCAACACATTTTCTTCACCCGCACCAACGGGTGGGTACTTTTGCTAGTTACTTATAAAAAAAAGTTGAACAAACAGTTTAATGTGGAGCTATTCCTAGAAAACTTCACTTAACGGAAATTAGTAATACACATGTTACACTGTCAGCTTATTAGTTTGAAAATATCAATTACCCATGTAGTTTCATTCATTTTCGTTATGACCATGAACATTCGGAAGTAACTCTAGAAGCAATATATTTTTCATCGTAAAATTTCGTGTATTCGTTTCAGGTGGATGAGCATCAACGACTGCGAGAGAAGCAGTTGAGGATGAAAGCCAAACAAGTGAAGATAGAAGATGATCCAGTTCACAATGATTTCCTGCGTGAAATGACATTCTACAGACAAGCTCAATCGGCCGTGTTACAAGGATTGCCAAGGCTGCATGAATTAGGAATAGTAACTCGTAGACCAGAAGATTATTTTGCTGAAATGGCAAAGTCGGACGAGCACATGCAGAAGGTAGTTTTCTCATTGCACACGATCAATCATGTTTAGATATTTCACGAAATGGTGTAATTTTAATACGTGTTCCCATTTAGGCTGCGTAAAAATTGCATTACTTTGTTGTAAGTAAATTGAATAATTTATAATCATTCCTACTCCTAAATCATCTTACAGACCCATTTACATCATCATACATCACAGACGACATAGGTTGAGCAGTTCAAAAGAAACATAACATAAAATAATAACAATAATAATAATGATTTATTGAAGTGCGGTGAACAGCTTACCAAACCAATACAACAGTGGGTCAAAGTGAGTACATACAGTTACATTAAATCTTCATTGAGTATGGGCAACTTTATGTTTACATCAGTGCAGTCAATTCGTAGCTGAACAGAGTAAAATCAATAAAATTACTGCATCACATAATGAAAACAGATAAAGGAATATTGATGTCATTAAAAATTTAGTCCTGTACAATAAAATTTAGGTTGTTACGTTAATTTGTCATAAACCATCAATAGCTTTCGGAATGGACCACCCTTGGATTTCCTGGTACCTAACATATGATGTCTTCTAGTGGAGTGCGTTGGAATTTTGATACTTTCCAATAAAAAATTACTATTTATTTTGCTGTTGATAATATCTCTAACATACTACTTAGTCATGACTTGCCGTCGTACATTTAAAAAATCAAGATTAAAATCTTTACACCAAAATTCATAATTACGGGAGTAATAGTTCAGTGTGATCTTATGACATAGTATCGTATAAAACACTTTTGTACTGCCTCCAGTTCTTTAATAGCAGTTTTACTGAGGGAATAATAATAATAGTAGTAAAAATAAAGAATTAGCAATAATAAGCAGATATACAAGAGCGAAAGCATAACAAATACAATTGTAAACAATTTGGTGGACGTAGAAGCTAAAAATATGTACAAAATATAAACAGATGTTTCTTTTAAATGCAGAGATTAACATACGCCGTATATCAATATTTCTTCTGAGATACTCATCAGTCATTAACTAGCTTACATAATCGATTACTGGGCAGTGTTTACTGGATTTTGTAGAAGCTTACTGTAATCGGAAAGGAGCATAATTTCGTAGCCTTCTCACAAGAACCGCGGATAGTAAGTGAGGGCAGTTGATATCGACACCAATTAACATGTTGAGAAACACCCTGCCCAGATACGCCCTTCTACTAGATAGTTCTCATCCCTAATAGTGTGCAATAATCATTCTAGAAGTTTGAATTATATGGCTTTAAAAGAATATTGAACAACCATTTTGGAAATGACATTTAGATCCTTTAGCATTTGAATGTGTACAATGCAACGAGGATTCCAAACTACACTGCAAACTACTATAGTTCAGTCCTGACTAATGCATAAAATATGCTCGGAAGTGAGTACAAGTCGGAAAATTGGAAACACTGTCTTTTTATAAGCGCTAGAACTCGGCTAGCGGAAGAACTTATTGAAAGTATGTGTTTGGTATACCCAAGTTTGTGGTCCAATACTACGCCCATTTGCTCTTCGAAGGAATACATTATTTATATAATTTCCAACGGAAATAGTAGTAATCACTTTCCTGGAGAACACGATGTAAGATAATTTGTTTATGTCAAGGGAGAGAGAGTCTCCACATTTTGCACCAGGACTGCTATTTCTGTTTATCTTTACTATTGTATCTATCTTTGCCACAGCCATTTTAATATATTTCTTCTTTAAGTAATAATATACTTTGTATTAGAACTTATTACAATGTTGAAAGAAAAAAAAAATGAGTGCAGACTTAACTTTTAGAGCCATCTATATTATTTGTCCGAATCAATTTTTCACACAATCCATAATTTTTAGCTTTGATTTACACCCAGCTAAATTAGTGGATTATTTTAAACGTAAGTGTAAAATTCAGAACATGTCATGTTGAAATTGTAGTGACACTGTAATATGCTTAATGTTTTCAGTTAAACAATTTCGTTCGTCAGTTTACTGAAATACCATCAAATGAAGTATACGCTCAACATTTGCATTGTGTGCAGGCACGGAGATAGATTTTCAATAATTCGGAATACTATTCTGAATGGTTTACAGCTTCAAAAAACTTAATCTACTTGAACACGTCTACTTCCTTAGTCATGCATACCCAAGTTTGTACTCACAAATGTTTTCAACCTACAAAGTGATCAAACTCTTCAAAGCCTCCACATTTTTGTTTTTAAGTAAGCCAATGTGCTCTACATATCACACCATTTGAGAACTATATTTAAGGTCATTTTCTTAAAATTGTCTGCATGGTGCATTAATGGAAGGTCACATTTGTTATTTCAATTCTGTGTAAAAAAAAAAAAAAAAAAAAAAAAAAAAAAAAAAAAAAAAAAAAAAACGTAAAATTTTTACGTAAAATGTACGATACTATCTTGTTTTCACCACCTTCATTTTTCAATAATATTTCTTTGACTTTCATTCCCACAAAATGTTCTTTCCGTTCACGTGAAACAGTTTCATCCAGCACCGACTTGACTTCAACCACAGCAACACTTGAATCTTGTACTTTATTTATCTTCTGTTGAAGGCTAGCAGCTGATTGTAAATGAAAAAGAAATACATTTCACTTGTCGGATGTAAAAAAATATAAAATCATCTCATGAGATTTATCTTCTGCAAGTTTAAGATTTAAGAGCTTGCGTCAACTGTGAAATTCTTTCCGCTGCCGGCACTTACGTTGCTTTGCAATGTGACTGAAGGGTAAAATTTCAGAAACTTTTCAGGTTTTCGGTCCTGATGATATAGATGGAGAAATAATTCAGGACTTTGACAACAATAGTTTGAACATCAGTAGACAACACATTTTCTGCTGTAGATATAGTGTTGTGTAATACGTGTGCAGAACATCCAATTAAATTTATGTCTTTTCCGACTTCATCTTTCAGTTTATGGGATGTGAAATATCTTTACACTCCTCCGAATTGTGTTTACTTCACATAATGCAACACATTCAGAAACAGGTACATTTTAATGTTTCAGTGTGTTGATACGATAATTTGGCAGTTTCAGAAGATTCACACGATCAACGTTTTTTTTTTTTTCTGGTAGCTATTTCATAGAAAGTTTCTCTTTAAAATCGGTTACACAAGATGAAAACTGACTTCAGTGACCCCAACAGCAATAAGAATCTTGAAATTAATTAGATTGCATAATGTTTAGAAATTCATTGTCTTAGTTAACCGAAAAACGCGTATGAAATTGCAATAACTGTCTTATCGAGACATTTGACTGTTCCGAGGGAATCTATCGGGACAGTAGATTAAAACCGGGACGTATGGCAACCATGCACTTTCATATGTAACTTAGAAATAACAGGAAACAGCAAGAAATTGTAGAATTTCCGTAAAAGTATTAAGAGCTATTATAAGATAATTTTTTGACATTAAAAAAAAAAATGTATCTAGTTCGCAACGTAAAGATGTGGGTACAGGAAAAATGCTTTTTGCACATTTCATTCTGATGATTAACCACAAGTGCCACCTCCCCTCCTTTTGTTCCATTTTTTTTTTTTTTTTTTTTAACCATCCTAATATAACAATGAATTTTTATAATTCAATTTCTTTCTTTCTGGTGAAATTCTGTCCATAATGTTTTCATTTTCTCATAAATAAGCTGTAAGTGCGAACATCATTGCCTTTGGAAACGTGAATATGACGCTCTTCCTTCCAGTGCAGACGCTGTTTTTTTTTTTTTCCTTACTACCACGTGCTCTTACAGTTGAGCTTGTGGTGCCAAATTAAGAACCAACTAGACAAAACAGGTCACGAAAGGATATGCGGGACTTTGCTTAGCGAACATAACTACTACTTATGACAGAATGTAAAATGACAGCTAATTTCGTTTCTTAATTTCTTGAAGTGCGTGCTGTTCTGTATTTAATCTGCAACACAGGACGAGGTATTTTATTATTAGTATATTTAATACGTTCATGTAACGTACTGGCACATAACAGATTAGGCGTTAGACAATCTAATTCGAAGTTCATTTGACTGGCCAAGTAAAATGTCATCATGGGCCGTATGTTGGACACTCCTGGCCTAACTACTCCCGTTTCTGTTTCTTTATTTTATGTTTTTCTTCTGCTACATGATATGAAAGCTTATTTAAACATTCCGAACTGCAGGCTGACATATTCGCTTATAGCTCTTTTCGATTTACGTGAAAACATACGACTTGTGGATGTTAAGCTTTGAATATTTATACAGCTGAAAGAAATAGAGATAGTATGTGAATGATGTAGATGTATTTATTTACTAATGATGAAAGAAGAGAGTTCGTTTTTCTAATATCTATGAAGTCTGTATTTCCAAAAGCTATACCTATAAAATTTAGTAATTGTAAAATTTGCATTAGCTCTTGTTTCTGTTAAAAATCATAACTTCTTTTTAATTTGAAAATTAGAGGAAAGTCAGAAGAGAAGAGAGAGAAAAAAAAAAATCTTATTAAATTCTTTTATACATTAACTTGAGCCCTTAGCTACATATTTATGTACAATTTGGGAAAATGTTTTCATTCTCTAATTGATTTTCAAAGAGTACAATTCTGTGTGTTGTATAAATATATATATATATATAAGGAAAATAGAAAATATACTTGATTTTTTTTTCTTCGTAGGTTCGACAAGCTTTGGTTCAAAAGCAGCTTGTCACTGAGAAAGTAGAAAAAGTTCGCAAGCTTCGTGAGCTGAAGAAGTTTGGCAAGAAAGTACAGATTGCGAGGGAACTCGAAAAACAAAAGGAGAAGAGAGAAATGTTGGAAGAGGTGAAGAAGTATAGGAAAGGATTAAGAACTGATTTGGACTTCCTCGAAAATAAGCCTCAGAAAAAGAAGAAGGTAGATAAGCCGCCTCCAAAGGATCAGAAAAGGTAAGAAGACCCTTTTTTTTTCTTTAGCAAGTGTGAATAAGAAATTCTTTGCAAGAGAAGTTTTGTATGGTACATACCGTATCGCTTAGCGTGATTCCGAATGTCTTTGGCTTGAAATATGCATCAGCCACGGTGGCTCAATGGTAGAGCGCTCACCTATATTGCTATGGGTGGTCGGTTCAATTCCTGCTCATGCCATGTGGGCGTTGTGGTAGGCAAACACAGTGTGCGTGGGTTTTCTCGGGATTCTTCCACATTCTTCATTTCATCAATTCATCTCACCATCCATAGGACCTGAGCCAAAGTTGCCTAAAGACCTTACAATTAAATTGAAAATTCAAATAGGCATGGAAAACAAGTGGAGTAGTTTCGACATTTTGATTTTTTTTTTCTTCTTCAAAGGTTCTCCACAGTACCATCAGGAGAATGTCGGAATGATATATGCAATAGAGACTCTTTCCTTGTATTCTTTTCCTGGTAGGTTTGCTTGCTAATTGATTACCTTCAGATTTAAGCTGGCGTAAGATTAGAAACACAGACAAATACACTGAGATTTCACGCAGAAAAATGGTGCAACGTTTCGTCAAAACGTAGTCACAGTATTGGAGGAGAGAGGAGGGGCTAAGTTACATGTAGTAGGAGTATTATGTATATCAACGAGTATAGGTGTAGAATCTTATCCAGTAATGTTAATTAATTTCTATTCCAAATATCTACATCAGCCTCTTGCTTCGTAACACTTTTATTCACTGTTTCTGGGACTTTTCAGTAATTAATTAAAAAGCTAGATCTGATTAACACTTTCAGTAACATGTATTTTAATCTTAGTAACTGAAATATTCACCTCAGGTGCTTGGTGATTTGATTAGATCTCTTATTGGAGAAAGACAAACGTCCCATCCAATGAAAGATTATATTAATCTATCATGCACGCCATATTGTTAATGTCTGGCTAGAATCCAATGTTTTAAACTTCAAGCAGTTTCTGATACCCAAACAAAAATATTTTCAAAAAAAAAAGAAGCAGCAGCAGCTGCTGGAATAAACATTAAAGACTGTACTTACGCAAACTTAGATGGTTATACGTCTTCGATTAGATAAGTTGGATGAAACTTATTTCAACAAAGAGAATGAGGTACCAAAATTTTATAACTTCTAAGTAATAAACTATTTTATCGTATCTTTGTATAAATGACGATGAAATAGAGAAATTAAACCAAATTCTTTGTGGTAGATCTTCAAGGACAAAATCTGTGTGTTTTAATTGACATACGCCTTTACATGCTGAAATATTTGAATTAAATTTGTTCAAATGCCTCCGAGGGTGCAGATGTTAACGATATAGATCGTAATGCTCAATTTCACAAGAATTTCCTGGTTTCAAAATGGGATATACTATCCTACAATCCGGAAAACGTGATACAGAAGAGTCCTTAGTAGTTAAGTGCAATACTTAACTACGTACATTCTTTAAATTAAGTACGTAACGAGGATAACATGGTTTCAAACTCACCTTTAAATGTCGGTATACAAGAAGTCCTCCTTGTAGTTGCCGAATAATCTATAAGTTATGAAAATGTATTCTCACTCACTCACTCTGTGGCCTACGGAACTCGCAAGTTCATCGCCGCAGTAACAAACGATCGCCACCGGATTCTATCCTGGTCAAGATAGATCTGAAAAGGTACGAGAATATTTTCAGCCTCTTCTTCAGTCGTGAAAATATCAAGGATATGGAGATTCGACAGTTTAAACAAACGGCGAAAGAACCGTGTCAAAAAACATATAAAGTAAAAATTGAGCTCAAAATGATTTATCAACTGCTGTATGGTGGATTGATTGAATTGTTATTAACGTCCTAAACGAGCCGGTAAGCTACTAAGAATGGGACCTACAGTTTAACGTGGGCTCCGAACCACTTGTGTTCCCACCGGGAATCGAACCCGGGCTGTATGGTGTAATGTGCAGTCTTAACCAGAAGGAACATGTTGGTTTGGTTAACCAAAGTTGTATGGTTATTATTCTCGATAAAACCTTTTAACAAAATGTTGATTTTTCTTTAACACGACAGGCAGCGGAGTATATTAAATTACATGTCAGTGCAGTAATCAGTATATAGGGGTGACAAAAAGAAACATGTCACAATATCTTAAAACTTCCTTACATAATATTTCAGAGGTAAAATTATTTTAAAAATGAAAGACTCTTAGAAAGAGAAAACAGTTCATGAAAGCTTTTACATTAATAAAATAGAACCTAAATTATATCAAGATCAGGGAATATTAAATAATCTCCGGCACCCGTTACTTAAATTAAATTAAATAAAAGACACTTCTCGCTTTCAGCTCTCCTATTTATTGATATTCACTTCGCCAGCACTATACTACAGCAGAGAGAGAGAGAACGAAACACATCCATCCATTCATTCACATACATACATACATTTATTTATTTATTGAGCACAACAGGTTAATAGCCTAATTGTGGTGCTCAACATACACATATGACATTTTCTACATACACACATAGATGTAATATACATTTTTGGAGCTGCATGGTAACATATTCTGCATAAAGTATTCATTATTTTATATGAGAATGGAATTCTCTCATATTTATGTTAAATATATCAATCCCAGGACATTCTTTAAGAATACAATTATATAATGAGCACATTCTCCTAATAGGCGATATGTCTATTGCTTTAGTTCTTTGGGCCGAGATGTGGAAGACAACATTACGCGGTCGAGTTACTCTATGCGGTACATACAGCCCTAATTCAGATAATAAGCTTTCTGAGTCGATTTTACTGTGTAAGAGTTTGTGTAGGAAAATTAACTCTTCTGTTTTCAAGAGATTGTAACCTGTACTTATTT
>JAGDQP010026778.1:0-25586 GCA_022664845.1 Lepisma saccharinum
TTTGAAGTCAACTGGGAAATATCGGCCGGAGCCAATCACCTACTCCTTTCATCTGTTAACGTATGCTTATTTGTTTTCTGCTTGGAAACGTTTGCGTAGATGAAGATGTCTTTAAAACATCCTATCAGTAAAGAGCAACCGTCCAAAAAATGGAAATATATATAAATATATATTTGTATTATGCAAGAGTTATGGATCTTACTTCAGAATACGGAACAAATACAGTTTAGTGTAAACCATGCTCACCCTAAACTGGAATAGAGCTCAGAAAACTTTGTGCGAGATTACCACGCTAATTCCTTTCTCCAATCAAAGTGTACGAATATACAGATAACGAATTTCAACTTCTATGTAGCAAAGTAAATCTTACAACTACTACCACTACCAAGTATTAGGGAGTATAGGATTGCCAGCTCGCATAAACGACAATAGTTTGAACTAAGAGCGATAATAATTGCATGGTAGTGGCACCTAGTGACCGGCAGGCAGAACTATCTACCGGGTCAACGACCGTTCATAATGGATTTAGAGCCGAGCTATCTTTGTCTTTGGGAAATGAAAAAAGGACATTGTTCTTTCATCTCTGTCAATATTTCGACTTCAGGAAGCAGTACAAAGTCTTATAATGTGTTGACATTAGTTATATTTGTTAGTGGATTGCTCTGTAGAATATATAGTAAATGCAAATAATCTAAATGTCGCTCCAACAACTTAAGGGCACCCCAAAGAGCAGCGGTCCTAGTCCTACCATGCTCCCACTTCTGACGCTACTGTTGTGGTGTGAGCCTTTCTGTGGGAGCGGACGCGTGCTTTCCGAATAGGAGTGAAGTTCGCCAAAGTTCTCTGTTACCGGCCAGCTACGTTATATTCTTGGTCAAGTAACAACCAAGGATTAGCCTAGTTTTTGGTTGTAGTTCACCTGCTTACCTGAAGATGACACCACTATAGTTCGATAGTATTTCCATCAATAATTAATACGTTCAACTCCCTTCAGCTGGCGGTCCTATATACTCCCTAGTCCTTGCCACTAGCTATTACTAATTAAATGACAAGTATTCTTGAAGAAAAATATCAAGCGGCATACATAACTATAAACGATGCCTTTTTTTTTTTTTTTTGATATTTCTATTGGAATCTATATTGTCCATGTATGTGTACTAACAATCGGTAACGTTTCTCCTTAGAAAGCTCCCTTTCATTATTTTTAAGTCATTCCGACACTCAAGGGCAGTATTTATTAACTTCTAGATGGACCACGAAGAAATTCATTACACATTCACTACAGACACGTCCTCTGCTACTTCTTGACATCCATGTTTTGAAGCGCTTTCTGTTTAAAAAGAGCGAGATAATTTTTGGCTCGAAAACCTAGCAACGGCTCACAATGAACCGCTGTGGCGTTAAAAGAGTGAATTCCAGAGCAGTTCACTGCGTTTAATGCAACTATTGGTCTCTGTGCGGCATCGAAACATTAGACTAGTTTTTTTTATTCTGATTTATTTATATTAATTTTCTCCCTTGATTTCAAAATCGTCTATCTTCTATTTCCACATGTATATTCAATCAAGGTTAGGGAGAAAGCAACTTAAAATTTATTAATATGGTGGGATGAAAACCTGACATATTGATTTTGTACTCTTTGTATTTTCGTTAGTAAATATTAATATTTACAGTCATTATGACGAAAATATATTCCTTAAAAACTTCGATGAATACTTTAGTATAGTACAGTTCAAAATTATCTTCTTGATTTTTTTTTTCTGCATGTTAAACTAAAATAGTAATAAAAACGTTAAAATGGAATAATGGTTTACAATTTTGACTCATGTGATATACATATATTATACTATACTCTGGGATCTTCCTCTACTTTCAATAGTTTCTCAAACTTCCGTACCAATTAATGCCGCACTTAACCCCTTTTCCCGGGTTGTGCTCTCATCACACAGTAATATATAAATAACTCAGTCGGTAGGTATAACTCCTTCCTTCTGAAATCATAAAAAAAAAAACATAGTTCAAAACGGGTATTCTTTTTTTACTATCCCCACCGATTAATTAATGGTGGTTGTCTTTTGCCAAAATTTGTGTTTGCAGACGTCTACGAAAAATGTAATATCTCCGGACTGGTTTATCATAGGACAGTCAAACAAAACCATATCTTCCTTTAAAGTATGCTTGATAATTTTAGACCTGTGCATGAAAAGCCTAAACCATAATTGAACTAGTCAAAATGGTATCCAAACGTGATTGTCAAAACAGAATAAATTCCGGTTTCCAGGGTACTTTTTTGCACAGAAGGAATTGAATGTCAAAGATGATTTTTCGAACACTATTACACATCAAAATATGTTGAATATATATGAAGGCTGATATTTAGTTCCTTAATTTTTTTAATGAATTTTTGAATATCTCAAAACTCGTATTTTATGCATATCTCTGGTTGGGCAAAATATAAAAATCTAATTTTTTCACATGTATTCACTTCCAATCTGCAAATTTGTAAAAAGTTCAAACTCAAATATCGAAGTTGAAATTTCTACCATATGTTCTTATTTAAGTACATAACATGTGAAAAAAATCAGATTTTTATATTTTGTACTATCAGCGATATTGGGCCTCCACTACGTATAAAATATGAGTTTCTAAAATTTCAACAATTCATAAAAAATTAAGGAACTAAATATCAGCCTTCATATTCTGTATACAATCAACATATTTTGATGAGTAATAGTGAATGAAAAATCAACTTTGACATTCAATTCCTTCTGTGCAAAAAAGCACCCTCAAAACCGAAATTTATTCTGTTTTGACAATCACGTTTGGATACCATTTTGACCAGTTCACTTACGGTTTATGCTTTACATGCAGAGGACTAAAATTATCAAACAGAGTTTAAAGGAAGAAATGTTTTTTGCTTGGTTGTCTTATGATAAACTAGTCCGGAGATAATACAGTTTTCGTAGACGTCTGCAAACACAAATTTTGGCATGCGCGGCAAGACGAAAATGGCCGCCATTAATTAATCGGTGGGGTAGTAAAAAAAATAAAATACTCCTTTTGAGCTATGCTTATATAAGGGATATAAATATTAATATATATTTATTTGAAAGAGATCGAGCAATCAAGTTGGGCGATTTCAGATGAACTGACCCACAGGCTCGAAAACCATGTCCACTTCTGGACGAGGTGGTGTATTTTTTAAGAACAAACTGAACATCAATACTCCTGTTTTAAGACAACTGCAAAGTAGACAGTACTTGAATTTCATTCATGGCCTTTACGCAACTATGGCTCAGGTCGAGATAGACAGTACTCCAAGTGTTTGTTGGTAGTACGATAAACATGAAATAACTTCAAAATCGCAACAGCCTATTGATGTCCAAAACTGCTTCCCCCCCCCCCCCGAATGTCTGTACAATTATTAAGAAGGAAAAGAGCGATAAGAGAAAACCGTAATATGAACGAACTACAACATTTAATGGACAGCTGCTATAATTTGTGCGGAAGTAGTTGTAACAAAGCATTAGGTGAATTCTTGACTTTTATCGAAGGAACTGATTTTGTTACAGTTAATTTACATGTATTTTTCGCCAAATTCAGATTACACAGCTATTATTATTGACACAACATAAGAAAAATGAAGTAGTATGGTCATGCTTTTTATTATTACACCCCTACTTATATGTTAGAAAACAATACCAAATACTTACGTAGGCTGATTAATACAGTAGGTTCCTCCCGATTGCAAACAACACTTGGTTTAAGAGAACAATTCAAATTAGTCTTTAATATATTCTCAGAAGACATATGAAACATGAAGTCTCTGAAAGAAAGTAAAATAATTTTATTGAGCTTCATGTACATTTCAATACGCAGTATAAAACAGGATGGAAATAGGTCTAAAAGTAACGTTCCATATTTTTAGCGTCCATTTCCTGTTGAAAATGACAGTTCTTTGATGCTTCGGCGTGACTTAATACTCTACTTGAAAATAAGTGGATTTTTAAAGGAAGGAAGGGAAGAGAGAGAGAGAGAGAGAGAGATGTAAATATCTTATTTCTTCCACTATGCTTCCAAACATTCCTTCATCTGAACCTTGTAAAAGTGAAAATCTTATTTACATTTGGCATAACTGTTACTTTACATAATTACACACCAAATATACAAGACAATCAGGAAGATTTTTGAGCGGCTCGGGGTAATAAAATGGTAAGCGCCACAAGCATTTTCTTTTTAAATTAGGGCGGAAGTAAAAAGCAAATGTGTATAGATTGAAAAAAAAAAGTACGTAAAAAAAAATGTTCAACGATTGTCTATGTACGACGGGCAATCAAAATATTCCCGGAATGTTGATGTAGTTTTGGCATTTGTTATGCAATCACAATGAATTTTGTACAGTACAATTCGTAGGTTGCCTAATTAGGAATTAGACAAGTGTGAGTAGGTCATAACAGGCAGTGTACGAGTAGTTTGGCTGAACGGAGGACTGAGTGGTGATCAGTTGGCGCAATATCGCAGTTCGAGCAACGCGCAAACATCATGTGCAAATTGGGGAAATCTGCTTCAGAGACTTTGATAGCCTTAAAAACAGTTTACGGTGACAAAGCTTTACGGAAAACAGCCGTTTACGAGTGGTTTTCAAGATTTAAGAATGAACAGAAATCGTTGGAAGACGAGCATCGCAGTGGGAGACGAAAAAAGTGGTCGAAAAAGTGGAACAGTTAACCAGATCAAACCGAAGAATGACCTTCGACGAGTTTGTACAAGATGTGGGTATCTCTCATGAATCCATTCACGCAATTCTGTCTGAGGATTTGAAAGATGAAACGTGTCAGTGCAAAGTTTGTGGGCAGCTGAATCCGGATCGAACAGAATGTCGGAAGTTGATGCTCGGCGAGTGTTTTGAGAAAAGCACGGAGAACTCGACGTTTCTTGAGAAAGTCGTTACTGGTGGCGAGTTCTGGGTGTTCGCTTACGACCCGGAGACAAAGATGCAGTCATCAGAACGGCACACAACGTCCTCTTCCCGATCAAAGAAATCACGTCATGTAAAATCCAAAACAAAAGTGATGCTCATTGCGTTTTTCGACATCGAAGGTTAATGCACCATGAATTCGTACCAACTGGACAAACTGTTAACTTCCCTTTCGACGAACAAGATTTGACAAAACTGAGGTAATGCAATCCGAAGAAAACGCACCCGCAAATGGCATGGAGAATGGTTACTGCATCACGACAATGCACCCAGCCATACATCGATTGTTGTGAAGACATTTCTCGCCAAAATAGGAATTCCAGTCCTCCAGCAACCGCCTTACTCACCACATTTAGCACCATCGGATTTTGGTTCTTCCCAAAGCTAATGGGCATCAAAGAGACCCGTTTCGCCACCCTATGAAAACCAATGCGACGGCTGAACTTCGGATGATACCAAGAGGACTTTCGTCGGTGTTTCCTACAATAGCTGGAGCAAATGCGTGTGTTCCGAAGGTGAAGGCGATTAAGTAAATGTGTACTTATATTATTGTAATAAAAAGCTACAACAAAATTCCGGGAACTTTTTGACTGTTCCTCGTATATATGGCGAGGAAAAAAAATTCAAAACAAATTTTTAAGATTTAGATATTACTGCAGTTTCTTTTCGATATAGTGAGAAAATTTTCTACTGGCGCTTAACACTTTGTTCCCCGATCCGCACAATTAGTAAGCAAAATAAAACATGAGTGTCATTACAATAAAACGAAATAACAAAATTATCCCATTCACGGGAAACGTGTTAATTCAGCACCGTGTCCAATGGTGCTGAGTGACATTTATTGTTCATTAAATTATTCAAGTACAACTTGCATGCGAACTTGAGTATACGTTTCGATCTTTTACACATCTGTAATGTAGGAACGGTTACAACATGGGCCTAATAGGTAGAAAGTGCAACTGAATACTTTAAGGCTTCAGCAGCTAAAGCTGGGAAACCTTATATAATGCCGCTCTGTCGACAACTTTCAACTCACAAACGGTTAAGGTTATGAAGATGGTTGAGATATCGTTGGGAAGGTCTCGGCGAGATGAGTTCAAACCCGCACAGATCAGAGAGATCGGATGAGCGGATTCTGATATGGGGGTGTGTGTGTTCCATTTCCCCATATTAACTAGTGGGGACAATCGACAAATTTCAACTCGAATTACTAGGGCTATCAAACTATCGTTAGAATGATCTCTGCGAGACAAGTTCGAAGTCGCATATGTATCCTTCTGTCTGTTCGTCGACAACATTCAACTAAGGAACTACTACAGTGATACGAAGGTGGTTGCGGTGTCGTCGGAAACATCTCAGCGAGACAGGGTCAAAGATGCATAGATCATATCTGTCTGTCTGTCCGTCGACAATTTTCAACTGCTGAACTCATAGGGCTACAGCTTTTTTTCGGTATCATTCCAAAGGTCTCGGTGAACCTCCAACGAAACACACACAATATGAACACATAATATCATTTCTCTTTTCTAGGCCAATGCACAAGTGAATGAACTCATGATAGAATTCTGACGGAAAAACTTACGTTTGTGTAGAATTGATTTAAGGTTAATGTAAAGCAACGATCTCCAACAAAAGACGGCAGCATTATGTAGTTTCATTGCTACACGAAATTTCATTGCTGCTCCTACAAATTCAAGCCTAGAGAGTTCAAACTTTCAGGGAAGAAAGTTCATAACCAATTCATGAGCATGATCGATGCCGATTTTTTCTTTTCTTTTTTGTTCATTGTTGAAAGAGTTTCATTTTTATAGGTTTCGATATTCAAAACAATGAAGGAAAACGAAAATAAAAAATCTGCATCGACCATGCACTTGAATTGGTTATGAACTTTCTTCCCTGAAAGTTTGAACTCTCTAGGCTAGAATTTATAGGAGTAGCATGGAAATTTCGTGCAACGATAAGAATATATTAGACATATACGAAGATAGTGCTGCCATCTTTTGTTGGAGATCGTTGCTTTACATTATCCTCACGATCGATGTATACTTGGTTTTGCTTGTCATTTTCTGGAAAACACTTTCTCGCAATTAAAAGCATTAAAAAAATAAGAGACAGTTGATTTAGTTTACATTTTATTGTATTTTAGTGTAAGATTAAAGAAAGCTTTCGCTTTTATAAGATTTAAATATTTTCTTCAACTGCATTGTAAATCATGTGAAAGCCATGTGAGTTTTGTCAGTATCAGATAAATGCCTAGAATGGAGGCTTTGCCAGTTTTCTTCCCCATCCTTTTAACTCGTGTTAGCTTAGGAATTTCACTCCTCAGATATGAGACAGACGTAAGCCCGAATTCGTTTATGGTGTCTATGATTAAATAAAATTTTTAGAGAACATGCATTAGAATCACTTCATATTTCTATTCAACCTATGTTGCAAAATTAAAACGTTACTGTCACGTAAAGAACAATATGAAAGAAAACTAAGCCTAACCATAATATTCTTTAGTTTATTGCAACAGACTTTGGTATGTGGTTGCGCATACGCTGTCGCTGTATTTTTATGTTCGTTTCTGTTATCTATCTCCCCCCAACCCTTTCCTTTCCCCACTGAATAGTAGTCAGTACCTGTCACAAGACATACTTTCAGCATGATGTCATGCGAAGACTTTGGACATATAATATACGATACACAATAGACTGTTGAAGACAGTTAGTGATATTTACACATTAATTGACGTCATAAAAACACTGGTTGGAATCTTGTGTATGAAAATGATACGCAAACGAGTATAGTATTAGCAATATACAATTTCCGCTCGAGAATAATGCAACATAGTAACAATACTATTGACTGGTTTTCTCTTTCTGTTCATTGCTGTACTTTGATTCCTTTTGTTAATGTCGCAAAAAATGACATCGGGCTGGCCAAGAGGTTAGCGCGCTCGCTTTCTGTATGCACGGTCACGGGTTCAATTCGCGCCGGGGATCAATTGAACGAAATGGTTCGGATTCGACTTTAACAAAAACTGCACGTCCCGTCCTTAGAAACTCACCAGCTCGTTTACGACATTTATAATAATAATTCAATCAATATTAAAAAAGTGAAAATATTTTCCGTAGACCGATGAACAAAACTCTACTAAAAACGTTCTTTTTTTTCTGGGGGGGGGGGGGAGTTGCATGAAGCTGAAGCATGTGCTCTACAAATATAATTTTTAAAAAATAGAAGCTTTCGAAATGTATATTAACTTATTGGAGATGAATGACAAGTTGTTGAATAGGGAAGTTGTGTTTTCAAATAGTTTTAGAAATAAATGAGGTGAAGAAAAGAACACTACTAAAGAAGAAAAGTCGGGGTAAATCGTGTATCAGTAGACCGGAGATAATAAGGAAGATAATAACTTTACTATACAAGACATACCGTTATCGGTAACTATAGAACTCTAATAACGACTGAGCAGCCAGGAGAGAAAAGCGCTTCAAGTAAGCAGGTGCACAAGTTTAATCGGTTCCTTAGAAGATACTTAAATGTATTTATGACCTTTAGACATCTACGGCTCAGGCCGAGGTAAAGTAGAAAAAAACGAAGCTGGTAGAAGTCGGCCAGGGCCTTGGTTGAAGGTATATTTTGTCTGGTATGCCCGAGGAAAAGTCTTGGGGGAAAAAAAAAATCTGTCAATTGGTCGGTCAGTGGTATCTACTTCCCAAATGCGAAGCCTTCTTCCATAAATACTATTTACTGTGTTATGAAGTCCACAGTATTTTTGTCATTGTACGCAGAAACAATAATTTGTAATTAAACAAGCATTAACGATAATAGAAAAGAGATTAAGAAGGCATATTTAATTCGATGTGATCTAGGAATCATTTCTCGTTTGAAATAAACATTAAAAGCATTGATTGGATGGATATATAATTTCATTTTCATGAGTGCAGTCGTTTTTATATGAAGGAACTAATTTCTGACAAGTTAACGCGCTTTTTATTAAGTACAAATAATTGAGGCGGAAATCGTAGAGTCTTCTCGTCTCGTCTTTTTGTTAATTGTGGAGTGTGATTGATGTATTCTAGTTACAACAAACTACCTCTCGTACCATTTATTTAATTCTTTTGATTATCTTCTTTTTTTTTTCTTTGCACGGTCTATCTTCTGGGGAATCACCATTGCACTGATCAGTTATCTTCCTTATGCATCACTTATTTAGTTTAACTGCGTATTTGAAGGGAGAAATGCCTTTATCGCACTTATATCTAGTCTGCCATGTTTCGTTATGTAACAATGACATAAAATTAACTATTGGCAACCTTTTAGTTTCTGACCATTATGTTCACTAATGCTATTTACTCCACTCCATTTCGTGTGCCTATGAGGCATTCGCGTGTAACAAATATAAGGGCACGTAGCCTTCGGAGAAAAGAATAAGTAAAAACGGCTACTAATAGCCTAGGTACCGTTGACCTGGCGGGACTAATGAAAAAAGTTCCCTTAGGATGAACGACCTGACAAGCTACCGACTGGGTCTTAAGTTTAAGATCTCAATTCCATGTCCAATATGTGACAACCGCTTCTACTATTATGACAGAAGAAAATAGTTCTAGATCACCATTCTCTTCTAGGATTCATTGGCTAGTACGCCCTTTTGAGGTCTTCAGATCAACTTGTAATATCACTGGAGATTCCATCAAAACACAATATTTAACAGATACTTCTTCGCTACCTTCAAGTCTTTCAGATTTTGAAACTTTTGCGAAGAATTTATCAGCAACAGTCCTAATTTACAATCTCTATTCATTAGGAAATTCTGGTTTTAATTCAAAGCACTACCCCGGAATTCAAGTAGTGACTTAGGGAAAACACAAGCCACACTCAGGATCAGTGACGCAAGCATCTTGTGCAGATTAGGGAATAACTTTCGGTAAGAAATACGTTTTGTTTATTGCCGTCTATTTTATAATGGAATCTTTATACATCTATGCCCACTATCACCAATTATTTCTGACGCAAACCATCAAACACGCAAACGTCTGTTTGCATTCTTTAGGAGTCCAGTATGATAGAGGGCTGATGTCATCAAGGAATGCGATTAACAGCTACGAAGAAATATGCAAGCTCGTCTTTTTCTTTCGCACTGTTGAACGCAGAGAAAAAGACAGTATTTTGTTATCTGTATTTTGACGCGTCACCTGCGCGCGCATCAATATTGTGTTATCTGTATTGTGACGTGTCACCTGCGCGCGAATACAGAAGCCCAACTTCAGCGTTCAAGCGAAGGCAGGTGCTAACGACCAGTGTAGTGGGCAGCGGACAGCAGGATCCTTAACTAGCAGAACTTTCCAACGTAATTTACTCTGATCTTCACAAAAAGGAAAATGGATCGTGACCGTGACGATGGTGAGGCACCTCCCTGGTCACCACATAATCACAAATGGGCAGATTTATTTGCGAAGTTATCTATGATGAAATATGGTCGAAGTTTATTACACGGCACAGACATCTCTTTTGATGAGTTCGAAGACAGTGGTCCACATATGTTTACGGGTGCGGAGCTTGATGACCTGTTTATTCCATCGGATACTATCTATATGAATATATCAGACATCGGGATATGCAGAATGCTGAGAGAGACTTTGGATGAGGAGAATCCAAAAGAAGATGCTACGGTAACTACCACTTTAATTGTTTAAATATATTTGATAGTTTAAAAATGTGTGCATTTTGTATTCTCGTTTCTTTTCTTCAGGTGATGGCGGAAAAATCTAAGCCGGTTCCCAGACGACCACAGCTTCGACCTTACGAATCAAGATTAAATGACGCACCGGAGGGCATATGCAACGGACTCGGTAAGTATTAGTTTTGATGTATAAGAAAAGGAAGTTTTAGAATTTTCCTCGAATTTTGTACTTTTAGCTTAGTAGTGCTACTTGTAGTGAATAGTTTACTTTCCTAGTCGTATGCCAAACTTCGGTCGTAGTTTCTGAATTAATAGTTTTACGTTTTTAAATTCACAATTTCTTTATTTAGAGAAGCGATACTCAAAGCAACTGAGCTGTTTTTTCGTTCACGAAAATGATGCAAGACCAAAATAATTTCAGTTTAGTACATGAGCGACTGTACTTCAACATTAGCATATACTTACTTGGCTGTAACTGTCTGCAGGGTTGGATCACAACAAAAGTTTGCAAATTTGAGATCATAGCAGTCTAGTAACTGTGTTAATGTATGAAATAGAGCTTGAGGTTAGTGTTTATAGTTGAAAGTTTTCCACTTTGGAGATTCTGACTACATAAACGTCTAGTCAAATGTATTAAGAAAAGAAGTTTTTCTTACTTCTTACAGTGTGTTTTCTTAGGACGTGTTAACAAATTGCATTTATAATATGGATGAGCGAGACTTGTGTTCAAGATGTACACTCGCTCTCCAAGGTTTTTTTCCCTTCTAAAAAATCCCCAAAGTATGTAATTACCTGATTGCACACATAATGCACCGAAGCTGATTTATCGAATCTAAACTAACATCGTTTAGTATTACGTCCTGTTCCACTTTTATTTAAGTATCGGATTTTGATAAAAATTTTATTTTCAAATCACCGATTGTGGTATACATCTGAAAATAGTAGCTATTACTAAATCACGTATGTACTTTGACAACACAGGTTAATGCGGGTTTGTTCACGTGGAGAGGCAAGAGAGAGGGTGAAGGGTGAATAGTTAAAACAAAAGGAAGGATAGGGAAACCCTGGCACAATGCAGGTCATGAAGGAATGAAATACACAGGATTGACCCAACAAAATGCTTGGCATCGAATTAGATTATGAAGGGCATTATAGCTACACCGCATGATCCTGGAAACACAGGATAAAAATTACTAAACGTGGATATTGAATACTGTAGATAAACAGCAGTGGCAGGAAGTTTACATTTACTACTGAAAAGTCGTATTGCATTAAAGCTATCACATAGTTTTGCTAGATAGCGAACATAGCCCGAAACCTTACAGCAAATTGTAGTCAATTGCGTGATAATTTCCGCAGGTTATTACATTCTGAGTTCTGAATTCACTGTGAACAGATCTGTGCCTCTTTTCCTCTTGCTTTTCAAAAATTTGTTTTGAAACTGTAACTGCTGTGTATTAAATAATCAACAATGCTGCACAATTAAGATTTCGTAACAGTTTTTTCTAAGCTATGTCGCGGAAAGAAAAAACTGGATGAAGATGACTGTATTGCCATCGTCCGCAAGCAGAGAAGGTCATCAGCAATAGATATTTGTAGCAAAATCAAACTAGGGATGCACCCGTGTGTGTATCAATAAAAAAAAACATTACCTTATGTATGAACATTATTCAGAGGGAACCAGTGACACTGCTGCCTGGAAAAAGTACTTTCACATACTTTTCACGTTCCTTGACCATAGTATTCAAATTTCGTTTTGTTATACCTATGTTATTTGAATTTAGTTTCAGTTTTTAGGCATCTATGGCTCAGGCCGGTGACATCGATGTATGTTTTTTTGCATTCACACATGATTTCGTAGGTACCAGAAGATTGCATGCGATATGAAGAGTAACCCTCATATCGTGTAAAGGGCTTTTCGATGTTCTTACAGGGTAAGGGGGGTATAAAGCCGGTGTGCTATTGTTTCTTCTGAAGAGCTGTTTGGAGTTCTGTCAGCATATGGTTGTATATTGGCTCCGTTTTACTATGTTAACATTATTTTTAATTGCATGAATAGTATACACCTGCCGAAACAACAGAGGTGCTACTAGAAATGTGCCGTCCGCATACCAATGCTTGCATTACTTTGGGAAACTTATATTTCACCTCGTCGAAAAGAGAAGAATTCTGTCCCTGGTCCATTGCCATACAACACGAATTGTTCACCCGCAAGTGTTACTATTTATTACTGTGGTATTTCTTGACGTTGGTGTATTTGGCACTGTATTCTCCTTTCTGTGAATTCTCCGAATAACTTGTTTCATTGCACTCACTGAACAAAGTTTACCACGAATTGCATCACTACAAATTGATGTTGCACTACATATGATGTTCTGTGGATTATTGAGCGCCTGGTGTTCACTTTCTTTCACTATATACATTACACTGAGAACGAGTTTTCGAAGCACTAGGAACGTGATTACGTTCCGTCACTTTCAGAACTGCATTTCCAGATTATCGTTTCTCCGCTTACCTTTTCCTTGTAGTATAGGTATCCTTCTTGCAACAAGTTTGCTGCCTGCTTACTCTTTACAAATGTTAGTGGTATCTTGAGAAAACTTCTTCCTACCCTTCCGTGAAATTCTTACAAAATGCATGATCAAAATAAGGTGAATGGTAAAAGAGCAGTCTTTATATAATAATAATAATGTATAAAGCAATTATTTACAGAATACATTGTGTAATGAATTTAATGACAAAGTGTAATGTCTTGATGAGATAGCTACAATGGACTACGAAAAGAAACTGTATAGTGACTTTCAGTTGAGCTATAGGAAGGAAGGAAGGAAGGAGGAAAAAAAAAAAAAAAAAAAAACAAGTCGGTTCCAAGCCCGAGAGAAAGTGAGAGGAGTGTTTTTCAATACAGTAAAGTTTAAATGAATGATCGACACAATTAAAAAGTAGTATTTGTGTGCGCAAGTAAATATTTTGTTACCCGACTTCCTCCCCTTGTGCTTCTGTACGAGTTGCCAAATTTATTATTGTTATTTGGTAGTTCAAGAAACTTTACATCTCCTCCTAACATAGTAATTAAGTTTTTAAGCCAATCTTACGTAAGCATTGCTTTGATCCCCCTTCCCCATTATCAGGAAAAGGCATGGAAAGATTGAATCCCTTCCCCTTGAATGCTTTGAAAGTAACTGTATCTCTCTATATATTAATGTATCTAATACATACACCGTGGAGCCCCGAACCTAGCGAGATCGAGGTCGATAAAGAAATTTTAAGAAATCAGATCACCGGGAATAGACAATTCCAACCGAATTATTTAAAGCGGGAGGAACAGCTCTAATCAAGGAACTACATAAATTGATAAACGCTATATGGAGAAAGGAGGAGCTCCCAAAGGAATGGAAAACCTCAATAATAGTTCCGATTTATAAAAAAGATGATAAATCGGACTGTAATAATTACCGCGGAATTTCGTTTCTTCCAACCTGTTATTAAGTAATATTCTGCTAACTCGCCTAAGTGTATACGTAGATGAAATAATTCGAGATCACCAATGTGGATTTAGAAGAAATAGATCCACGTTGGACCAAATTTTCGCCTTGAAACAAATCTTGAAGAAATGGGAATACAATTTGACTGTTCACCAGCTATTCATTAACTTTAAGAAGGCTTATGATTCTATTAAAAGGGAAAAGCTAAACAGTATCCTGGTACAATTTGGAATTCCGAGGAAACTTGTGAAAATGTGTCTCAGCGACCCCATAAGGAAAGTAAGGAAAGGTAATAATATGCCAGATAGCTTCAAGATTCGCAACGGATTGAAACAAGGTGATGCCTTGTCACCACTACTGTTTAACTTTGCTTTGGAAAATGCGATTTTAAAAATAAACGAGGACAAAAAGGGACTAACGTTGAATAGCTTTAATCAACTGTTCATGTACGCGGATGGTGTAGATTTAATAGGGGAAGATACAGAGGCACTACAAAGTAACACCGATGTTTTAGTAGAAGCTTGCGATGAAAAGGTCTACAGGTAAACATAGAAAAAACTAAATACATGATACTAAGCCGAAACACAGGGAATGAACGAAATAAAAACATAATAATTAGGGATGAGGTCATAGAGAAAGTAAACAAATTTAAATACTTGGGAGCATACGTAACAAGCAAAAATGAGGTCACAGAAAAAATAAAAAGTCGCTTAGTATCGGGGAACGCATGTTTCTATTCAGTCCAGAAACTCCTAACCTCGCGATTAATATCAAGAAAGTTGAAATTGAAAATATACAGAACGGTTGGTTCTTCTGCCGGTAATACTTTACGGTTGCGAAAGTTGGAGTACGACCCTAGCAGATGAACATAAATTACAAGTGTTTGAAAATAAGCTTTTGAGAAAGATATACGGACCAAAACGGGACGACATAACTGGAGAATGGAGGAGACTGCATAATGAAGAACTTCACGGACTGTACGACTCACCCGATGTTGTAAGAATATTGAAATCAAGACCACTAAGATGGGCAGGCTATGTAGCTCAAATGAGAGAAAAACGAAGATTACATTCCATCTTGGTTGGAAAGCCGGGGGAAAGAGACCGTTGGGAAAACCGAGACGACGCTGGGAGGACAATATTAGAAGGGATCTTCGAGAAGTAGGTATTCGTGATGAAAACTGGCTTGATATTGCCCAGGATAGATCCCGGTGGCGTACGTTTGTTACTACGGCAATGAACTTGCGAGTTCCATAAGCCATAGAGTAAGTAAGTAATTAAGTAATACACACACACACTAAAATCAAGTACTTTTGGCTATATGTGTATTGTCAACTTATTACATTCTTAGTTTTATGTAAACTAATGCGAACTTTTGAATCGGCGAATTTTTTAACGCTAACCATTCAGGTATCGTCGCATAGTCCGTCACAATGCACGGTAGACACTGTAAGCGCCCCACAGGAAACCGAACACAGAACACGCGTCAGAACCAAATCGCATTTAGCTCTCTTGCACCTGCTAGTTGGTTCATTGAGCGAACTACACATGAATTCAATGTTTCCACATACAAAGTTAAGCCAGCTGGAAAACTAAATCTGAAGGAGTGCTCGCAGAACTAAGACAGTCTCCGGTCAGAAACTTGAGTTCAGAAACAAAACAACTAGTGCTTCACAGTTCTATGAAAATCACGATAAGAGTAGAATAATGTCAGTTAGGAAGACTGTGTTTCAGAATTGTTATGTAATGACTCTGAACTATATACAAATCATTTGAGAACATTCATCCCAGTGCTAAGGTGGGTTTGTTCGCATGTGTCAGCTTTAATTGAGTGTATAGGAACTTAAAACCAAGTTCTTAATTAATATATAACTAATCATAGAGTATGAACATCGGTCAGATTTCAGTTAGTTGTCTTTTGTCAGATTTCACCACAAATACATGAATATTAAGACAAACTCTACCGTTTCCATCCTTTATAACGTTTAATTATATTCTGCAGCCATCTTCCAATGTAAACTTGATCTGCCTCAGAACTAACCTTGAATTGACTTATCTCCCCATTATCCTTAGTACAGTAATAAACTAGAATGCCTAGATTAAAGCATAACAGAAAATTGGCTGGTACCTGCTTCGTAAAACCTTTTTGTTATCCTAACAACTCTTCGGCGCTTCTGAACCAAATAAATTATATTCCATTTTAACATCCTATCTGTTACTGTACAAAGTGTGACAACTGACGGTATAGAACCTGGTGGCTATGTCATTGCTGTTTTATGACCAGCAATGGTACTTGCAAAGTGTCACCGATGCTGTTAAGCAGAAGGTTACATATTGGTGAACTCTTGCAAAACCAGCAAGATCATTTCATTGGTCACGATTTCCTGACAAGTGTTGGATTCCCTCTAAATACATTACTTACGAGTGTACCAGTTCCTCCAACAGTGTTTGGCAGGCAATACAACTTCCAAGCCACTTTCAGCAGTAGCTGCAGCCTGGTATTACTTCTGCCAAAAATACAAGTGAACATTTTCACAGTATTGACACATGGAACATCAATATCTTTTAACGAAATGCACACTAATCAACTTTAAGGGCTCTCTACGTCCGTAGTTGCTCACAATACGCTCACCAACTCCCACACATATTTCAAACATTTTCTGTGCACTCGTGCCTTGCAATAACACACTGATATTGTAACATACACTGAGGGAGGGTCTAATTACGTGTACGCAACGTGACTCGGATATCACTTGTCCCTTTTGTGCTATACGATTTCACAAATCCGCCTTTTTCGATATTTTTTCATTTTGTTGTACTTTCAGTAACATGTAACACGATTTGTGCGAGAGTTAGGAGGTTCTTATATTGTATGCTTCTTGAATCCATATCAGAGTACTGGAAAAAATATTACCACCTTGGGCGGATTACATGTGCAGCCTCAGGCACACCGAATGCGCATCTCTGACATGTCAAAATTTTCAAGTCACATTTTGGATTCCTTTCTCTGAGGATGTGAACAGACTGTGGGTCTTTTGCTATAATGCATAAGTCCTTTGGTGGAGGTCTGTTGGATGTGTAAATATCACTTGACTGTGATAAATAGTCGCAAAGTCATTGAGTCCTGAAACTGGCTTCGAAGCACATTGCACAGAAGTGGTTTACATTTTCTGGTCCACGCCACCTTCTTCCATAGGCTATAACTCTGGAGCTATTTCTCGGGGAAACGTCATTTTTCGTATAAAAACCTTCGACACACCTGATCCATCATACCAAATCTAGGCCAAATCCCAGACTATGACCTGGAAGGCCTGGTCGAACCGACAAAGAATGTCACATATGCAACAAGCAAGAACGAGGTCACGGAAGAAATAAAGAGGCGCTTATGGGCAACTCATACTTCTATTCAGTCCAAAACTTCCTGACCTAGCGATTAATATCAAGAAAAATAAAATAAAAATCTATAAAACGGTTATACTTTACGGTTGTGAAAGTTGGACACTGACAGTTGAACAGAAATTGCGGGTGCTTGAAAATAAAGGTTTTGAGAAAAATATATGGGACGAGACAACCGGAGAATGGAGGAGATTGCATAATGAAGAACTCCACGGACTGTGATTTCCCCGATTTTATAATAATAATGTAATCACAACGGTAAGGTGGGCAGACCATGTAGCTCGAATGGGAGAAACACGAAGCTTATATTCCATCGTGATTGATAAGCCGAAAGGAAAGAGGCCTTTGGGAAGACTGAGTGTTATTGGAATGACAATGTTAGAAGGAATCTTCGAGCAATAGATGTTCATGATAAGAACTGGCTTGATATTGACCAAAATAGAATCTAATGACGATTGATTGTTACTGCGGCGATGAATTTGCGAGTTCCGTAAGTCAAAGGGTGAGTGACTGAGTTAGTTCACTACAGAATACCACCCACGTTTTGACTTCTGCTATGATCGAAAATGAATTTGGATATTATCTGGTCAGTTTAGGCGGTTTTTTTTTTGTTTTTTTTAAATAAAAGACCTCTTAAATTTTAATAAAAAGTTCATAGAAAAATAATTATTAAATTCTGTGACTTGACAGGTACATGCTCTCCCTAAATTGAGATAGAACAGGTCATGTATTTAAGATAAAACGGAACTAAACCAGGACATTCGGAACATATCAAAAGAACTCATACCACTAGTCCAAAAATTATGTAATATCGAAGATGATGATGATAATAATTCATCGTTAGCGACAACGAAAAGAAAAGAGACAGTATGCCATAACTGATCTTTTAGTTTTGTGAAAGCACCACAGTTTTTTCTTATGTGATAGAAACAACTTGTGAAAGGCTTAGAGTGTAGCTGCCACTTCAACCAATAACTGCAAATTAATATATATATTTTTTTAATTTGCAGCAGCTTATCGGAATTGTGTTTATAACGGTATCTTTAAACTTATTCAGTATGGTGTAATCTGAAAATGGAATTGGTAAAATAAAAGAGCGAACACATCTATTGAAACTTTGGTGATCAAATACAGTGCAGTTTAATCTGCTTTTAAGCGACCGATACCACCTAACTGTGGTAATCATGGATGTTGGAAAATCTTTGTGAATGAGGTGTAATGTCAAAACTGTAATAACGAAGGAGCTCTTTATTTGGTGGGTAAGTTCGTCTTGGCGAAGCGGTAGAGGGAGTATTCACACACTTGGCCATTCTTCCTGGTGTTAACTTGCATTGAATGCTATATTTCGTCGCTTCCAATGCATAAGAGAGAAAGCTGTATGGAAATGTAGTACACTTACGGCCTTCTGCCTTGAACGTGACGATCTAATTGTTAGTTAATTATATTTAACAGCTTAAAACGGGTATCAGTACATCCCGAAACGTCCTGTACAGGTTTCAAATAGACTATACTGGTGATACATAGTATTTATAATATTTTGGAATATTTGCTTACATAATGTACCACCCTGAAGTCTTTCTCTTCACACAATTAAACAAGCTTTAAAAAATCAAGGAAATGTGTCTGGAGTCACCACATGTTATTTTTCATTGTTGTCTGGTTACTATTTTACAGTGGAGTGAGTTCGAACTAAAAGTAGTATTATATTTAGGCAACCCTTTCCTAAGTACCTAACATTTTCGCTAGCAAAACAGAAACCCGAATAAAAACTCTTACCCATGCTGCAAAGCATTTTTCTTCGTTGTTTCCCCATAATTTAGTATATATTTTGTTCCAAAGGCAAAAAGCCCACCTGGATACACGTTAAAACACAGTTTTTACTCTAGATCAAATCGAACTTCATCAAAGAGGAAAGGTAAAACCTTACACTGCACGAAAACTTTATTGATAGGAGTACAGAAAATCCAGCCTAAGGTAGTTTTCATGTAGTATACGTTTCACCTTTGTACCTTTTTAATACCCGATCAAACTCGATTGGATCGAGTGAAATATTGTGGTAATTTAAGAACCTTTTTTTTAATAGATGGTGACATCATGATGTTTATTAAGGATAATAAAAATTCCGGGTTTGACAATCCCTAATGTTTACAATGTGTACACGTAGTTTTCAACAATGTTACAGTCAGAAGCTCTATAACTACTTTAGTGTCCGTATGTAGAGAGCCGTCATGGAGTTTCATCGGTTCGTAATTCATTAAGGGTACACTCGAAGCTTTCCGTAAGTACATTAGTGTCAGTCTGAAGCTTCTAATTAACAGCGGCAAGAATATTAAACAGGACTGTCTTCTTTTTTAAAGGTGGCGTACCAGTCATTAATCCAAGTTGGACAATTGTTTATTTTCCTATTTACAATTTTCTACGTTTTCAGCTTGGAAAGAGTATCTCTTAATGTTTCGTGCCACTATATTATGTTCTTGAGATGGGAAATATTCAGAATAGACACACATTCCGCGGACTGAAGACAGCTCTTCAACAAATATTCTCTTGGTACTAAAACAGTTTTTTTTTTTTTTGCAGATTCCAGTTCACGCTTTATTTACATATTCAAATTAATGTATACGTATTGAAACAAACGAACAAAAGTAATTCGTTCTGACGAAGTCTTCTGGAAAAAGCCGAAAAGTACTTCCGCAAAGGAATTGTTTTAGTATATGAACAGGACAACGAGGATTTGTATTCCCAAGGTACTTTTTTTTTAAAAATGAACAATTTGGTTGTATTTCTCTTCAGAGCTTCGAGTTTTATTGCTAATGCTGAATTTAAAAATAGTGTGCCTTCATAGCAACTTGATTTAGTTTCTCTGCGATTGTTTAGTCAATAATGTCAAAGTTTAAGAACAACAATCGTTTTTCAGTTACAAAAAACATTATTACTCACCATAATTTAGTAACATAGTTTCTACACTTTGCAGGAAAAAAAAAAAAATCTAAAATTTTTCCGTAACTTTTCAAGGATGACAAATCCAGTTTCCAAAATAAATACTGGTCAAACACGACCTATAAAACAAGGAAATAACAGAAATATTCTTCCCTTACATAACTAATTAGGCTGCTATACTAATTAATTAGACGAATTATTAATCCTACTTTGATTTCAAAGAATACATAATCTTCAGGTCATCGTCCAAGTTTTTAATTTTCACCATTTTGGCTTTCGCAGCCTTCTGTAAGGTCTTTGATTTTGGTAACACAGTGAGTTCACCCGTTTCTTCTGCTTGCACCACCAGTTCATCTGCAGGCTTGTTAAGTTCTTGATAATCTTTTTCTGCAAGTAACTTTTTCTTCTTAATCTCACGCACTGCTTCCTCTGCTGACTTTAGTGTTTCTTCTAGAATTTTCCTTTTCTGTCGTTGTACACTCAGCCAATCAAAATCTGAGCGCACTCTTTAGCAGCTCTTAAAAGTGTAAGTCCAAAAATTCACCTATATGGCAACCTCGCAACATGAGTGACCACTGCGCTAGTTTTAATACAATGAGTGTATTAATGCAGTTTTAGAGTACTAATCTTTTGAAAAGAAAATAATGTTTGTAAATCTAATCGTGATGTAGTGAAAAATATGTGAACTAACTAACTAACTAACTCTATGGCTTATGGAACTCGCAAGTTCATCGCCGTAGTAACAAACGTTCGCCATTAGATTCTATCCTGGGCAATATCAAGCCAGTTTCCATCACGAACACCTATTTCTCGAAGATCTCTTCTAATATTGTCCTCCCAACGACGTCTCGGTCTTCCCAATGGCCTCCTTCCATCCGGCCTTCCAACCAGGATAGAATATAATCTTCGTTTTTCCCCCATCCGACCTACATGGCCTGCCCACCTTAGTCGTCGCGATTTCATTATTTTTACAACATCTGGTGAATCGTACAGTCCGTGGAGTTCTTCATTATGCAGTCTCCTCCACTCTCCAGTCATCTCGTCGCGTTCCAGCCTGTATATCTTTCCCAAAACCTTATTTTCAAATACACGTAATTTATATTCATTAGCTAGGGTCGTACTCCAACTTTCGCAACTATCAAGTATTACCGGCAGAATAACCGTTCTGTATATTTTTAATTTCAATTTCCTTGATATTAATCGCGATGTTAGAAGTTTTAGGACTGAATAGAAACATGCGTTCCCGGTACTAAGCGACTCTCTATTTCTTCCGTGACCTCATTTTTGCTTGTTACGTATGCTCCCAAGTATTTAAATTTGTTTACTTTCTCTATGACCTCATCCCTAATTCTTATGTTTTTATTTCCTTCATTCCCTGTGTTTCGGCTTGTTACCATGTATTTTGTTTTATCTATGTTTCCTTGTAGACCTATCTCATCGCACGCTTCTACTAAAGCATCGGTGTTGCTTTGTAGTGCATCTATATCGTCCCCTATTAAATCTACATCATCAGCGTATACAAACAGTTGATTCAAACCATTCAAAAATATGTGAAGTAATTAGAAATATTCGTTTGTTATTATTGGCCATGAAATAAATTATAATACAGCGATGTTGCTACGCTACGTAATCATTAGCGATGAAGTTTTGCTTATTCCCACTTGAGACGTTAAATACTGCTTTTGAAACTTTTAACAAATTATACATGGTTTTCATATGTATAGAACCTAACAAAATAGTAGTCAATAGAAGATTAGCTCATAAATGCACAAAACACTGTAACTGAAACAAAAATCAGTTTTATATAACTTTTACTTTGCTTTTATTTCAGTAAGAGTTGAGTTTGAAGCCTGTCTATCTTATGATGTCTTCGTGGCCGTGCGCGCTGCGTCGCGTTATTTTTTCCCCTTTTCGTCCATAAAGCTGGCGACGCGAGTTCGAATCCCGAAGCTTGCTCTGCTTTTCTCACAAAGTTCCCTCATCTATGTTCGTATTGCATGGACGTATTAGTTTGATTCCTGTCAAATGCAAAGAAATCTGTCAACGATTACCATTCCTTTAATAAGGGTTACCCATTTCAAGGTTTAGTCTAATAATTATATCAAAAGTTTTAATAGTCATATCAAAATGTTTAGAAAGGAGCAGATTAATCGATGTCATATTTGCTGACGTCAAACATGAGGTCAGTGAG
This sequence comes from Lepisma saccharinum, assembly GCA_022664845.1. Classification (NCBI taxonomy): domain Eukaryota; kingdom Metazoa; phylum Arthropoda; class Insecta; order Zygentoma; family Lepismatidae; genus Lepisma; species Lepisma saccharinum. Next base: position 22,658 of record JAGDQP010026778.1, read on the forward strand.
TCACTATCTGCTTTACTGTAATTTAATCACTAGCATGAATTCTTAAAATGCAGAAGGTAACCAAATGAAAAGGGTCTGGCAATTTTAAACAACAAATTAGAAACGGCTGGATAAATCGAGATCGCTGAACCCAAATTTGAAGTTAGTTTCTCTGTATCTGTTTTCGTTTAGGCCCTAGCCTCCATTGCAGATTCAGGTATCAAAATTACAAGGTCCAATATTTTAAGATAGCTAACAGGGAGAACATACCAGGTGGACAGGAGAAATTAACGGAGCTTTCTTGTTCTTGCTAGATCTAAATCCACACTGTTCTCACCTAAGAAATATCACTGGTTTCTTGATTTTGGTAAATTATACTATTTTAGAATTGCATTTCTTTAAGTAAACTTATATCAGGGCGCATTGCATGGACAAAGAAACAATTTCTGAGCAGCAGAATAATGGTTCCAAAATACGAGCTGCATTCCTTCTACTTTCTAAAGTAAGTTGGAGTTTTATAAATGAGGTTGCTGAATATTATTTCCCCAAATGCTTTTAATCAAATGAATAAAATATTTTACGATTTTGAAAGAAAATTATATTGGCATATGTCAGGGTTTCTGAACGTGGAGGTCGCGACCCCCAGAGGGGTCCTGAGTTGAGTGTAAGGGGGTTGCAAAAGAAGGTGAAAAAATACATTTAACTAGGGTTTGTAGGTTAGAACTAATAAATTTCGAAGACGATATTTTATTTTGCTTATTGTTTTTATAATTTGGGTCTACTAAAATAATGTAATTTGTTGAATAGTTTTGAATAATGTAATTAGGATGTTTATTATCAAATACAGCAGATTCAACGGTCATGTTTCTATGAGTAGCAGGATGAAAAAGGTTGAGAAACGCTGGCGTAGGTGGAAAGTGAAACTATGATACTCAGTGTAGAAAGTGAACCTAGCTAATCAAGCTAATAACCACGCCAGCAATCTGTTGTTATCCAACACATCAGCTTATTCTTATTGTTTGTATGCTCATACACTCATTTCGCTTATTTGTGTTTCCCTTTTTTCTAAATATGATTATATACCATCCTATTACGATTGATTAAAACATTACATAGTTGAAATTAACAGAAAAAATTGGCATCTATTTACAAAGTAGTTCTGTAAACGATTCATGTAACTGCCAAAGGAGGTTGAAAATCAGCAATAAAAATGTTGTTTGTGTGTGTTTGGTATATATATATATATATCATACACATACATACAACATTTTTATCCAGTGTATACCTGGAAGTCAAGGGGGGGGGGAGCTATAAACCCTATAGACCCCCTTGGATCCGTGCCTGTATATACCAATTCTTAGAAATCATCCGTAAATTACCGCCTCTTCCTTCTGACATACTGCTTTGCACCATAGATGTTACTTCCTTATATACCAGCATTCCTCATACCCATGGCCTAGCAGCTATGGAATTCTTCCTTAACCAGAGACCTAAAGCTCATAGCCCAACCACAGTTTTCCTTCTTAACCTGGCCAACCTAGTTCTCACATGTAACAACTTCACCTTTGACGACAAACACTACATTCAGATCCGAGGCACAGCCATGGGTACGAGAATGGTACCTTCTTATGCTAATCTGTTTATGGGTTAACTCGAACATGATTTCCTGCAAACTCAACCTTTGACCCCTCTACTCTGGGTAAGATTCTTGGACGATATAATGATGCTATGGACTCATGGTGAAACCATACTCCAGGCATTCCTAGAACAACCACCAATTCCGTGTTGTTAAGTTCACCTGGACCATTTCCGACAAAAGAGTCACATTCCTTGACGTGGACATCATCTTAGAAAACAACTCTCTGACCACTTCCGTTCACATAAAACCCACCAACCATATGCAGTATTTACACTACTCAAGTTCCCATCCTTACCCCACCAAGGAAGCGATTCCATTCTCTCTCTTGCCCTCAGAGGACAACGCTTGAATTCCACCACCTCTGCTGCTAAAACTTACAACCAACGCCTCCAGGAGGCTCTAGTCAACCGAGGATACCCTTCTAACCTTGTAACCAAACAGATCCACCGTGCATCCTCACACACACTCAACCCACTCAAAAATCCAACCCACCGACTCTAATCACCCGGTTCCATCCTAAACTAACCAAGGTCAAACAAATCCTACACTCTAATTTCCACATTCTCCAATCTGATCCAGACACAAGATCAATATTCCCCACCAAACCTAGATTAGTTTTTCAACATCCACCTAATCTAAAAAACATCCTGGTCCGTACGAATCCCTCCTTGCCACCACACCAAACCGGCGCACAGACATGCCAGAGACCCAGATGTAAAGTCTGCTCCATTTTCATAACTTCTCCCACAATCACTATCAATACTGCTAATGGTCGGTACATCCTCAATCCCAAGGGTACATGCCACACCCCTAATGTTATATACATCCTAACCTGCAAGTTCTATGATGCTTTTTATGTGGGGGAAACATTCGAATTAACCATCGTCACTTCTGTACTATCAACAAACCGGATGCCCCAGTTTCCTTGCACACCGACTCCCACAATACCAATTTTGAACTATCTTTCCTGGTTGCCATAATCCACATTTTACCCCCTACGACCAGCACCTCAACACACCGTCTGTGGGAGAATGCCTTTATTCACGGTTTGAGCGCGAAAATAAAAACCTGGCCTGAACCTTCTATAACTCTAAGCTCCCCTTTCCCTCTGCATTTTCAACACATTTCCATCCACGATCCCACCTTGTACTTACACGCCAAAAGAGTTATTATTATTTCAAGTTCCGGATATCTACGCGCTACAGCAGTCAGTTGTTCTCCAGTTTTGATGTTGTGTTCACTACGTGTCGCCACTGTCTCTTCAAACTTGCACTTTGTGAACACGTGAACTTCGCTCTCTTCCTCTCTACT